>JANHGN010001864.1:3560-52221 GCA_024605025.1 Megaceryle maxima
TAAAGACACAAAAAAATAAATCCGAACAACAAAAAAAATAAAAGAAAAAAAAAATAAACAAAAAACAAAAATAACCCACAAAAAAAAAAAAAAAAAAAAAAAAAAAAAGGAGGGAAAAAAATTAAAGAAGCAGAAAGAACAGCTCCATACCTCAAAACAGTTCTTCATACTTTCTCCTGTCCTCCAGAGCACAGCTGGGAAACCTGTTCTGAACACACTAATCCCAAAAATCAGCACAACTGGTTTATGGTATCCTCTTGCATAGTCACCTGGAGTCACATTTTTTTTCCTCACCACAAAAATACAAACAACTCCTAATTAAAATATCCACTAATATAATTTTATTTCATTACTCAATTCTTCAGGCACGCAGACACAGTTCTCCAGATAGCTGGATTCCTACTTCTCAGCATAACTGTCTATTAGGCCTGAACCAGACATCCTTCTCACCAACATGGACCAGGAAAACTGTGGCAGATGAGTTGCTGAGGTCCAAGTAGTGCTACTTCAGCACTCACTGCCAGTTCCCCCTTCTTTGCACCAGTGCATGGCTTCCCTATATCCCATTCCAAATTAAGCTCCCTCACAAAGGAAACTTGGGGATAAGGGACTACTGCATCTAGGCAAATTGAAAAACTAAGTAGTTGGTCTGTAACAAAGTGGTCCATAAGAAGTCCCCATCATACCCTGCGTGCACAGTTTCACTTCACAGATGATGAAAGAGCCTCTAGGAAGAAACCCAGAAGTCCATGCAAAAGCTTGAGACAGCAGGCTAACAGGCAGGCCAGGCTTGCCTTCATCCAACCAGCACACAGCCACAGGGACTTTATGCCTCAGCAACCTGTCTAAAACAGTCCTGCACCCAAATCCATACTCAAGGATGAAAGATACATGGAAGTGTATGACCATGAGCAGAGGCTCTATTAAGCCAGCCAGGAACAAACTAAGACACTAGGTAAGGAAAAACAGGAAACATGCACACAGAGTCCCTTAGAAGTTACACCCTTACAGGGTCAATTAATGAGAATTAACTTCTGAATAGATTAAACATAAATATTCTAAACAGGTGGCTCAGAGCGTGCTAAAGATACAACTGACATTATAGAACAGACAGGCCTACTAGTCTTGAGCTATGAAGAAAAAAAAAAAAAAGCTTCTCTGCTCTGCTTATAAGCTCAGAGCACTGCTTCTCTCTGTGCAAAGCAGCACTCCACATCTAAGAGGATAAGGATTAATCGCCCAGGTAGTACTTGGGTGTCAAGCAAAGCAATTAACTTTGCATCGGGGAGAGGCTCTGCAGACTGACAGAACAGGCAGCTTTCAACACTGAGGAACAAAGATTCAGTAATGGGTAGGGATAGGCAGAATCAAAGACAGAACACAAGCTGCATCTTCTTACTTTCAAGTCACCATCAGCAGACACAAAAGGAAGGAAAATAACAACAACAGAACTTGACCTAAAAATTACACCTTGAAACTACAGCTTTTTCAGAATCACACGCATTGCTGAACATGTTAATAACAGTTGTTTACTCCAGCTACTGAAACTGCAGATTGGGATCAGGAAAGGAGGGAAGCACTAAACCTGCAGGACAGTAAGATGCAAAGAGGTAAAGACATTGAGTGCACAGGTGTGGACAACTATTTTACCCTGCCCCAGCATTAAGACTAAGAGAAAGAGAACCTTCTCATCCAAGCTTTCAAAGAATTTAGTAAAATACATTCCCACTCACTACAAGAGAAGTTGACATTATTTGTGTAATGCTTTACCCAATATGTGCCTAGATTTCTGGTAGATGCACCAATGACTTCTTCCAGGAACTTGCCAAGCAACCATTACAAGAGAAAAAGACCTACATCTGTGTCTTATTTCTTCTCCTACCCAAGGACTACATACAGCACAAAACCAGACCCTGGTACTTAGCTCAAAATACTACCACAGTGACCAAAGTCCCCATTTCACAAATGCCTATGCATTTAGTTTTTCCCCACCCCTTTCAAGATCCTGAAGTTGTCCAGGTGACTCTGGCTTTCCACGCATACCAAGCTGTTCCAGTGTGAATTGGACTGGTGAGGTCAGCAGTGCGTATGATTAATGCCGGAGCAGGGAGTCTACAAGGCAAAACAGCTGCTGAACTCCATAAACCAGACCTACCTTTTCCCCTCAGGCAGATTTCCCCATTCCTGTGCTTATATAGCTACTACTGACCTCAACAGTCCAATAATCAAGGACCTTCAAATAAACAAAAAAGATCCTTATATGCAAGCATTTGCTGAAGTACATGTTTAAAGTACAAACAGCTTTGGTGTCAACCTCCATGCTCACTGTTCTCTAGTTCATTTGTTACCACTCTGCCTCTCTCATGTTAGCCTCTCCCCAGGATCCATCATAGCTCCAACCAACAGCCCTAAAAACATTAGCCAATCAAATCGAGAACAAGTACTTAGTGGCAAGTCCCTTTGATTTTATCTCCTTAACCTCGGAGATTAAAGAATCCTTCCCAGGTGGGCAGCTACAAACAGAAAATGCAGTTTAAAATAACAGGCGGAATAAGTCCTAATACAGCTAGGAATAACAAATATAGCACATTGGCCTGAACCTTAACCACACAACAAATACATGAGAAGCAGCATTTCTCTGCTACTATCACACATTGGACAAGTAGACTCCAAAGGAGTAATAGCTCTGACTTGAGGCATCTGACATCAGGATTCTAATATACCATCCTTCATCAACTCTTCTAGAAATGAGGCTCTCAACTCTCCCTGTTCCCAACTGCATTCCAGTTAGATGTTCAAACTGGTAGTAAAACCATCCCTGCCTCCAACACCTCAAGTAGGCTCTGTGCTTCAGTTATCCTTCTAGACTTCTGAAGTTTCTCCAGCTTCATTGTCATAGTTTCCATCAATATACTTAGTTATCTACAACTTTTCCTATGAAAATAAAAAAAAACCCAAACTCAGGAATAAGTAATTTATTAAGGGTATTTATTTATTTCAATACACAGTTTTTGCTTCCTCCAACTTTCCCTGGGCACCTTTAAGATAGTAGCTTTTTTTCCTTCTTCAGAATTCCCTGATATTTTTTTCTTGTTGAATGGCAGAATGCAAAGCCTATGCTACAACTGCTAGTTCAGCAGCACAAGAGAAAACTGCTGCATGCTTGGAAGGTCTTCAACATCAAGATCATCAAACTCTTCCTTAAAGAAATTACTGAATCCTGACTGCCTATCCATTTTTGAGTGTGCAACTGAAGAGACCATAAACCAACAACTGTATTTTCTCCAGATTAAGTACTGCCAGTTCCTCCAGGATTAGAGCTGTAAAAAAGAAACGGGTCATACTGTTTGAATCTTTCATAGTACTAGTTAAAAATCCCACAGAAACACAGATAACTTCCAAGTATTTTAGCACAATTACATGGCTTGGACAAGAATCAATGGCAATTTAGGGGAGGAAAAACACAGGGATGGGAACATGAGTTCCCCGTTTCCCCTGGTTGGTCTGGTCTTGCTTTGGAGGCCAAAGTGCATTGTGGGGCAGGGGAACGGGATGGCACTACTGTTCCTTCTTCCTTCCTGCTCCTCTGGGCACAGCAGCTCTGCTCTGGCAATGCACTAGGGAGAAGGAGGCATACCTGTAGCTCTGTTCCTCTGTCACCCTTGGAAGTAGGATAGATGTCACAGCAGGACCTGGCTGAACTGCACAAAACAAGATTACCACTATTGTTTTCAAATACTATCAATATCTAACTTATTTTTCTATGTGATTACAATAAATGTGATTGATAGCTTATGAATGACAGCACTGCTGTGACACTAATGTATCAGTAATAACAACACGAAGTCATTTAGTGACACTTAAGGTCACCATGTTGTTATGACTGTGTTAGGATGAAGAAAAGATGACAGTCAGACAGGTAAAACCAACAGGTTAGGGGGGAAAAAAAAAAATTCCTACATCCACCTATTCATGAGGGGTGCAATTAGTTAAAGATGGGTTTAAATTTCAAAGTGTTGGTGCCTTCAAGCAGGCCTAAGTTCAAAGTTCTTATCTGATGAGCCAAGAGTAGCAATGCTAGAACTACAAAAAAAAAAAAAAACCACACAACCCATGGAAAAATGATCACATGTTGCTAAGTAAGATAGGCTTTATGGGGTTTCTGTGCTGTTATGGCACAGAGCAAGTATTTGAGAGAAGGACAGAAGAGAATTATGAGTAATATGAATTTAAAGACCTTCTTACACTGACACATGTAGTCTAGACTATGAATATATGTGTGATTGCAAGGTGAATCTAATTTTGGACACAGATTTTTGTTTACACAGCAGGTCCTCCACCATTTCTGGCATCTTCTGGTTTTGTGTCTATCTGGAGATAGCAATCACTTCATTACTGCCTCAGAGACAACTAAGTATGCAGCTCTATGTGCTTGGCTGGCTGTTGATTAGATTAGAATGCTCCTCAATGCTACCAGCTGGCATGAGACCTGTGAAAACTCAGCACTTCCCAAATACAGTTTTGAAAAGAGACCAGAAAGTTCTAGATATGAGGACTAAAACAACTGCCTGACAGAGAAACCCCACTTCTCTCAAAACCATGCAGCTTTGCAGAGTACCTGTCAGCCTGTGTGCTAAATGCATCAGGTTTTTTCCACTGGGGTTTTCCATGCTGCCTGGAATTTTTTCTTTTTTGCCTTGAAATTGCCTCACCACTCCAGAGCAGGAGTGGAACACACTTGTTGATGTAAAAGGCTCACTAGCAAAGGAGGAGCCCCAAGGTCGGTGCCAGGTGCTTCTGGAAAACATCATCTCTAATGAGAGCCAAGAAGCCTTTCAGATTAGCCACAGAGGGCAAACCTCCTCCAGAGAGCCACTCGCTTGCTGAATTACAGTGGAGAAGTCAGGGAGGGGGCAAGAAAAGTTCAAGTAGAGAAGCTGGGGTAAGAGCTCCTGAATATATACAAGTGGAAGACCCATCTCTAGGAGAGCGGGGAGAAAACCCCTGAGGGACAACTAATGGACAAGTCCAAGGTAAAAAGTTGCATGTATCAGTAAACATACACTTTTCACCCCCCACCCACCTCGCTAAATGTACACAACTGCTTCAGTGTCTAAGCCCACTAACACAATGGCCACACAAACAGATGGCTGAGCTCCCAAGAAAGTCAATCCAGAGGCAA
Source organism: Megaceryle maxima (assembly GCA_024605025.1). NCBI lineage: Eukaryota > Metazoa > Chordata > Aves > Coraciiformes > Cerylidae > Megaceryle > Megaceryle maxima. The sequence goes on from JANHGN010001864.1 coordinate 8,743, forward strand.
TCCCCAGGGCACACATGGGACTTCAAATAAGGATTCACAGCTTGAAGGGGAGGAACGTGAGAAGTCTTTCCCCACTTGCAAAAGAGGCAGGCACCTCTGCTATTTAGCCAAATAAGAGACTGAATCCAGGGGGAGGTGTTTGCTAACACCATGACTGAAAGCGTGCTGTTGCCTATCCGAAGCCAGCCAGATGAGTGGAGAGCTCTGAAGTCACGGCGTAATGTTTCATCCATGCAGGCAGCGCATCTGTAAGGGACTTGTGAAGAAGGGACAGGGTCCCTAAGCTAAGAAACCCAACTTCAGTGACTCTGTATATAAACAGTCAAGATGAGAAACCACCTATGAAAAATTCATCCTCAGAATAGACACGTGCTTTGAATAAATCCTTAATAAAACCACGTCTAACATCTCCAGCAAATCAGGGGAAGATGAGAAATGGAAAGAAAAGTGCTTTTTGATGCTTCCGTTCTTCAGTCATCATAAGCAAAATACACTTTAGAAGAGTCTGCATTCAAGTTATATCATAAGACCTCCAGAAAGATAGTTTTAGCTGCAGTATAACAACTACGCTCTCATCCAGAGCTATGTTGCACAAGATATTAACTGCTTCTCTTGCTAGTTGTTCACAGGCATAATCATTGCAAAAAAAACCCGAAGGGATACTGTTCCTCTGATTTTCAGCAGTTGCTGGTTGTAGGCTTTCAGCAGCTCCTGTGACTGTCCTACCCAACCCAGCCTCTTCACAAGCTTCACACCAGCAACGTTAATTGTACAGGTCAGATACAAAAACTCAATTCTTCACCAATGAAGACCCATAAAACGATTTTGCAAACAAAGCTGTCCATCAGGCTGCTTACATCTCCATGGTACTAGCATACAGCACAGTCACAGTCACCCAGTTTTTGCCCAGCCATCTTAAGTTGAAATCAACGATTTTCAGGACTTCCATAGAATTTGCAACTTACCATACTTTCATGGAATAACCACTAAGATTCCCAAAATACTAGATTTTTAAGGAAATTGATGTACTTAGAAATACAATATATTCTATAAAAATTCACTTAAGAGCATACAGCTTCTGTAATTATCTTGACATCTACTTAATCAAACCAACCAACAGCCCACATATCCTCCCATATCCTCCTCTTTAATAGGCAACAGGTGATGCCACTTATTTTCCAAGATGTTTATAGCAGAGATGGTAGTCTGGCTGCCGGGGTGTACCTTCACCTACCCACTGTAAAGATAATAGAGAGCTGGTATTGCACAATGCAAGTCCTTTGGTTAAATTTGGTTATGTTTGTTATTTGCTACTGGATCTTACTGTCAGTAGAAACCAGTCCAGTCCCACCAGGGGAGCCCTGAACCATATGCCACCACTTTTCACTCCTGCCTAATTTTGTATACAATCTTCCCCTCCTCAGAAAATGACCTACATATGCAATAAAAAAATAAAAAAAAAAATAAAAAAAAAAAAGAGAGAGATGCTACCAGGAACACTACACACGTCACATTCAAATACAGCCTTTAAAAAACAAATACTACAGATATTTTGAGTTCAAAGCACGAACCAAGCAGTAAGCTCTCACTGTAAAGATACACCATGTACCAGCAAAGACAGAGGTCAGAGAGAAGACAACCAGTCAGGTCTCCTTCACACTACATACCTAGTAACAGAGTGCATGCACATACAGCAGTTCTAAGAAGTAGCCCTGCTTTCATAAGGGTTTGGGTAGCATGTGCATTAAGTAACACCTAAGCCACACATTGAGTAAGAAAACAAAACACTGATCATTAACTGTGCACCATCTATTCTGCATGCTGAACAAGACAGGAGAATCTAATCATCCAGCTAACGATTGTACATTAAGATAGAAATCTCCACTCTGCACAAGCAAGCTTAATTCTGTCACTTCATGAACTCTGTGGGGCTCAAACAGCTTTCCTTCCACAGCTGGCACATAAATGATCTTGGAAAAGTGATCTGACCAGCACATTGCACCATGCCAACACCCATTTACATCAGCTGCAGGCTTGAAACCTTCAGCATCCTTAGGTAACAGAAGGATAAACTATCACAGACTGGCTGAAACACATTTAGCCATTAAGTTCAGACAACAAAGTAACTGTAAAATTAGGAAGCTGGATTCATTACAGTCCAACTTTGCAAATATAGCTATTTGTTACTATCCCCTACTCACTCTCCACCTCCCTTCTAACAGCACCAGGTTTTCAATAAAATCAGCACTCGCCTACAGCCATGCCCAGCTGTAAACTCTGGTGTTTCAGTTCTTGGCCTGTCCTCAGACTTTGGTAGCACAGACCAAAGATGAAGAACCTGGCTTTTCCTGCCAAACTACATCAGCCAACACAAAGTAAGCCCTACGTTGACCCTCAAACCCATACCAAGTGTCACATTATCAGATGCAAAAGGTCCAAATATGCTTTGTACCAACAACATTCTTCTGAGCTAAACTCATACAAAGTGCTACCAAGCACATGCAATCCAGTTTCCTAAATGCTTGGATTTTGCCCACATTTGCTGTAATAAATATCTGTCCAAATGTTGAATTCCTGACAGTAGGCTCAGCCAAATTCCTAAAGAGTCAAGGACACCAGAGCTGCTTGGGAAGGGGCGGATGTGGGGGAGGGAATAATGGCTATAACCCTGTTCTTAAGCCATTTTGCAAGCTGTCATGAACTATGTATTTAGAAATTCAGACCTGAAAAGATCTAAACATACTTTAAGCTCATGCTGAACATGGTTTCCATTTTTTTGTACATTCCCTATATTTTATATTTACACTGGAAGGAGGTGGAGGGAGAATGGGAACGTGTTTCCATACAACCTATTCAACATTTAAAATAAAAGATGACTTTGGCTTGTCCTTGAGAGACGGTCTTTATTTTCCAGAAACATCTCCTTCTGTAATTGCTGAGGAGAAAAGGAGAGGTTTTCTATCTCAAAACAGCTCCCTGGAAAATGGTAAGAAATGGACAAGACAGACAAGTGAGAGATGTTCCTCATTTCAGCATATATCCTGTGGGTTTCATCCCTGAAATTTTAACTGTAGCCCTTTAGAAATTGTAGTCATGAGAAAAAAGGCTGCTTTCTCACACAGACACAATTAACACAGATCTGCCCTGTACCAGTGAGAGCGGAATTAAGTCCCACAGGTAACCATCACTGCATCTGCTTTTACAGCACCACAGTATTGCCCATAACACAGCAATTCATTTATTAATGCAAGCAAACACGTATTTCTGGAGATCTCAATGTGCAATTGGCAGAGAGCCACAGGAAAGAGACTTTAAAAATGTATAAAATTATACAGTTAAGTTTTTACTGGTTTGCAGGTAGGGAGCATTTCAAAACACTACCCCACTGTACCCTTACACCTCAGCAGCTCACACTGTCACCGAGGTGTCACATTACTGAGAGACCTCCTTACACCAGCGCAAGGAACTTCTTGCTCACTGTGGGCAGTAAAATGATAGTCGGAGGGTTCCAAGAGAAGGAAGGGAAGAATATGGTTAGAAGTTCCACCAATTTCTAATGCTTTCATGAAATTATCCAGGCTCCCTCTAGTGGGAAATTTAATGTAAAGATTGATGCAGTTTGCTGTATGGGAACTGTTATGAAGCCCAACATGTTTTTCTTTTGTAAAATAAACCTTTTTAGGATAGGACTCTGATTCTTGGGAGTCTCCTGTGATACTTGAGTCACAGCAACTGAAGGTAATGCTTCATTTCTGGCCGTAAGTTCCATCATATAAAGAAGAGCAACCTTTCATAAAAATGATCAATTATCACATTCTAAAATTAGAAATTAGTGTCTTTGTGTTCCAAAATCTTCAGAACACTTTTCGGTCCTATTTCAGCTCTCCAGCAGAGCCACCATCTCTGTCCCCAATGTGGAAAGAAACCAAAGAGAGCTGTCTCCCCTAACCACATAAGATCTACAGCGGTAGGGGGAAAAAACAAACAAACAAAAATCTCCTAGCTCCCAAATTCCTTTCCCGTATTTTATATTAATTATCTTAAGCCTCAAGTCTCATATCCCTCTGGCAATAGCAATGTCATTTCTCAGCACCACTGCAAGACAATTCCAACATGCCCAGGTATCATCTCTCAAGACACACATACACAAGCGTCAAGCAAACCATCCTTTTCCTCTCTCTTCCCCCGAAGTTGTCAATGTAACTACAGTCAACAAAGAACATGAGAAGCTTTACAAACATACAAAATTAGACCTTTTGTGTGTGTGTGTGTGTGTGTATTTTCAGTATCTACCACTAAACTTATGTACTACATACTACCACCAAAATACTTGTTCTGCGACCTCATAGTCAAATTTTATTACCATATTCAGAGACAAGAAAATGGACATTATCAACATTCTGAAATATTGATTTTGAAAAAAGTGCAGAGGTAGCACTTAAAAAATAAAAATCAATGACCCAACTTGGGGTAGGAAAACTGCAGGTTCAAAAAGATGTCCCTTACTGTACAGGAACACAAGCATGAGCCCTTTCAAGAATGGAGTCAGTTTCATTTCCGACAGCCCTTATGATGACTCACTAACTTTTTTTTCCTTAATAAGACAATGATTGGCATCACAGCAAGTGTGTCTGTAACAAACCAGAGAATTAAAAAAAAATTATTCAATGGCTAGGAAACAGACCTTTGCTATGTAGAGGAAAACAAGTCTAATTCTCAGTTTGTCCTCATGCTTTTAGATAGGTAGGTTTGCAAGATTGCAGGAAGAAATATTTAGTTCTTTCTTTTTTTAAAACATGCTCTAGTCCAAGGACGTAATAACCTCAAACAGCCCATCTTGGGTGATGACTACAATCCAGCTGCCATCCTGTAAGGCAGTTAATTTGAAGAGGAACCAAAATTCTGGGGCTACTTAGTATATAGCTGGCACAGAAACCAGACTCAAAGGTTAAAGGAAGCATTCCTCATCACTTCAAGTTCTTTGGGACAATGATAAAGTTTTACCAGAACCTACTGCTTACAAGTCATGCAACGCATGTAAGAGCAGCAAATCATGGTCAGCTCTGCAAGATGCTATTGATGAAACCCACAGCCTTCCAAAGCAAGTGTAATCTCCTTTGACCAGAAAGATTACTGCCTCATTTTGTCCCAAAAGCATCCCTTTAGTGCCCAGTGAAAAGCTAAGCTGTACAGGGAACCAGAAGAGAGGTATTTACAGTTCAGAAAGATAGGAATGATCTCCCCTCGCTCCTGAGTTCCCAGAACCCCCTCAAATGCAAAGCTTATGGCGTGAGCCGTTGACACCGATAGACAAATCGCCCTAAAGATGAATTTGCAGAAAGGATGCGAGATTGTTCTCCTCGCACAGAAACCGGACAACTGTACCCAAAACGGGTTAGGACTACACTACCTGTAAGAAAAAACGAAGAAGGAAAGCACACACTCCCTCCACCCCCCGCCGCTACCGCCAGCCGACCCCCCTCCCGACCTCAGCTCAGTTAAGCATTTCCCTCGCCAGCAGCTGAGCACTTCAAACCCCATGGGGCAATGTTTGCCTTTTGTCTGCAGGCTGCCTTAAAATAAATGGGTTGTGGATGCGCGGACACAGACGGATTTCAGGCTCAGTTAAACCTGCCTCGCGGGGGAGCTTTTCCTCCGCCGGGGCAAGAGCTGAGGTCCCGTCAAGGGAGAGGGATGGGAAAGTGGGGGGAGGCAAGCCTGGCGGGGCGGCGCGGCACTCACCGATGCCCAGCCCCACCACCACGCGTCCCCCCAGCAGGGTCTCCTTGTCGCGGGCGGCGGCCAGCACGCCGGCGCCCGCCGTGAAGAGGCCGCTGGCCAGCAGGATGCAGGGCCGTCGGCCGCACAGCCCGTTGAGGACACCGCCGGCCAGGGCGGAGAGGGCGGCGGCGCCCACCGTGCTAGAGACGAGCAGCTCCTGCCAGAGGGCGTCCAGGTTGAGCTCCCTCTTGAGGAGGAGCAGGGCCCCCGACACCACCCCGGTGTCGTAGCCGAAGAGGAATCCCCCCAGGGCGGAAAAGACCGACACCACGTAGACGAAGCCGGGGGTCTCGTCCTGCTGGAACTGCCGCCGCGCCGCCCGCTCCAGCTCGCCGCCCGACGCAGCGCTGTTGAGGCTGGAGCACGACTCGGCGGCGATAAGGCTCCGCTCGCCCGCCGCCGCCGCCGCGCCCGACCCGGCGGACCCGTCCGCCTGCCGCCGCCGCTTCTCGCCCATCAGGTTGCTCAGGCTCCGCAGCGTGTACTCCACATTGTCGCTGGCCTTACGGGACATGGGACGGCCGCGGCAGCTCCTGCCCCGGCCGGGGGAGGGCAGGGGGCTGAAGCGGGCGGCTGCCGGGCGACTCTACCTACGGCGGCGAGACTGCTACTGATGCCGCTGCCTGTCCTCGCCCTGCCCGCCCCTCTCGGGCCGCGCTCAGCCGGGTCGCATAGTCCGCTCTACCGCCGCCGGACACACTTGAGGGGAAGTTGCCCGCCGCGGCCGCCGCTCCCAGCGCCCAGGCGGAGCTGGAGGCGGAGGCGGGCGGGGACAGCGGCGAGCACGGCCCGGCGGGCGCCAGGGGGCGGGACCGGCCGCCCCCTCCCTTCTCCGCCGTGGCGCGCACCGCTGCGCAAGCGCAGCGTGGGGCGCCTGCGCGCTGAGCGTCGTGAGGCTGCGGGTCACGGCTGCGCGCCCTCGCGGGAGGTGTCGCCGAGCGGCTCGGAGGGTGGCCGGGATCCTCGGGCCGGGCGCGGTACGCGTATCGCCAGAGCCGCCCCCCGAGCTCTGGGGCAGCTCCCGTAGCCCGCCGCCGTGCTGGCCCTGAACCTGGGGGTGTTTCTGCCGGGCAGCCGCCGCCTGTGCGGCTGGAAGGGGCCGCCGGCCTCGCCCGCCTTCCTGCGCGGCTCACCGCTTCTGCCGGGGGCGCGTCGGCCAAGCGGCTGGCGCACGCAAAGATCGATAAACGGGATCGTTTGAACAGAGACAGCACTTAAAGTTCGCGTTTGAAATTTTTTTTTAAAGTGTTGGGTGGCAAAAAAAGGGAAAACTTCGATCAGTCATTCAGAGAGGGACTGTCTCGTTACCCTATAGAAGAAAAGTCTGGAGCTTGTTTTCCTGCTCATACTTAAGGCAGAGCTCAGCGCTTCGATCGTTCCATCCTCAGACTTTTGTGCCTGGGGTTTTCAGCAGGACGAGGACCTAGATCCGGTCCGGGCAGAACCCCGGAGCCTGCAGCGGCTGGCGGGAGCGCGGGAGAGAAACGCCCGTTTCATCGGCGCCCCGAGCGGCCAGTGCGCGCGGGAGATCCTCCCGTGCCACGCAAACATCGGCGGGGAAAGAACTCGCATCACGGTATTACAGCCTCTGCTTTCTTGTATATATAACGGCACATGTTAAAGTAAACAGTATTTTCCTTCTGGCTTATCTGTGATCCGTAAAGATGCCCACAATGAGGCCAGCCAGTAGATGGGAGAGTTTTGGTAATTAATTGCACTCCTTAATCCAATTAATTGGATCAGTTATTCCCAGCCCACACCTTGGAGCAGTACTAGCCATAGCCACATGAATTTAAAAATGAGACAAGGGAGCAAAGTCCAATACGGCCAGCCACACACAGCTTCTGCCTCAAAGCAAACAGTCAAGTGCTATTACTGTGGTCCTGATAATATCAACTAAATAAAATATGGTAGTTACTAAAATGAATGATAATTACCAGTTGTCTATGTAGTTAATCCAGTTAGTGACAGATGTGGCAATGGATTTATAAATACAGTAGGTCAGCTTCCATGTCTGAGCATGCAAGAAGCCTGAACTAACTTTCAGTTGTTCTTTTTCAATATTTTGACACTATGGTGGGATTGGCACTGAGAATTTACTCCTGTACAGACAGTCAGGGCCTGACCCGGCACGGAAGCAAGAAAAAGTTCCAAGGTGTAGCATCAGGAATGGAGTTACATTGTGCTGCAAGAAACTGTTCCCTCAGGTCTAGCAGGTCTCCAAGAGCAGACAGGTTTACACGTCTACAGCACCATCAGGAGAGAGACTTTAATTTTCCAGAAATCTCCAGACTTGACCAACAAGCACAGCACACTCTACTTTTTATACAGAAGCCCCCCAGAAAAAAAAAATAAAATCTGCATTAAACAGAAAATATTCACACCAAACCCCTAGCCAGCTAAAATGAATGCTTTCACAGAACGTTGTCACAACAGCTGGCTGTCACAAAGACAACCTGTCTGTTTACAGCCATCTCAGAAGCTGAAGGCATTCTGTACATTACAGTTAATAGAGACTCAAGGGAGCTAACAAAAAGCTTTTTTTTTTTTTTTTTCCATTGCTGGCCCAACACAATCACAAACAGACATAATTTCTCATCAGATCATGCTGTCGAGCTTATCTTTTAAAAGCATTCCCCGAAGAAACACTGCAGGATGCACTACATTGAAAACTGACTTCATGAGAAAGAGGGAGAATTTGTTTGGTTTGGTGTGTAGTTTTTCATTGCTGTGATCATCTCTCCATAGTATTGGATTTCATGATAAGAGATGACTTACAAATGATTTCATAGTAATGCAAAATGTGGTAGGCATGATTAGTAATCTAAAGCAGGGGGTCAGATCAAAAGGACTCGGGGATTTTAAGCACAACATTATGCTTTCAAGAGATTAAAAGTTTAACTGAAATGTTGTTAAGATTTGCAGCACTGCCTCATTCTCTCCTTTAATGTGTGTTTGCACAATTGCTTGTCAGGTGGTGTCGTGAACTAGATCATAGAACTGGTCCAGCTTTAAGAAACTCATTTTTTAATTCTGTTTCAGCAAAAAGCAGGAATGCAGGGTCTTACTGGTTTTATATAGTTGTTACACAGCATACATCAGAAAATGTCTTCCAAAAAACTACTGAGCACTTTGTGCATGTGCCCAGAACTCCCCCAGACCTGAATAGCTGGGAGTTAGCTTCTGTCTCTCTGTTGGCACTCAAAGCAGGTGGATGAGCGCCGAAATCTCCTGCGGATTTTGTTCAGCCAAGATGCACAGTGAGATGCTGTAGGTCTTTTGTGTGATTGCCTAATGGTTGATGGCCTCACTGAGGAAACAGGAGGCCTGAACCACAGATGTGCTTCAGCCCAGAAGGATTCAAATCTCTCTCACACCTCTCAAGAAGATTGTAGATTAAATGGGGAAAAGATGGATTCTTAAAGGAAATTGGGTTGCTGTGCAGACAAGAATGTAAAAGCCATGGGGCTAGACAGACAGCAAGGCAGAAACGGATCTCACAGGGAGAGCTGGTTGTAGTACAGCTCAGGTTGCCTAAGGCTTCACACCATGTTCCCAGGTAACTTTACCAGAGTAATCATCTGAGCTCACATTTTGCGTCATTGCTCACTCTCTTATGCTAAATATATGAATTCCAGCAAACCCACTTCAAACCCATCAAAAATACATTTGTAAGAAACGTGGTTTTTGAAGTTAAATTTTTCTCTTCGTTTTTAAGAACACCAGCTTTTTCATGCTTTAGAGCAAGGAGTCTGGGATTTTTGGCAGGAGAACAGTTCTTTTCTGCCTTTGGCTGTCAAAAGAAAGATCCAACAAGATTTGACTGAAACAGTCTTTGATAGAGTCAGCAGCAACACGTGTGAGAGTGTGCTGCTAAATCCAAGTGTGCCCCAAGCACGTCTGCAGCCATCACACTGACAGCTGCGCGCTAACCTCTGTGTGGGGGTCCAGAGGCGAGATTCAGGCAGCCCATTTAGATGTATTGCTTTAAAAACCAGGGCCCAGCACGTGCTGAAAGCCGGTGGCAGTGCAAAATGGAGGTAGGAGAAAGGCTTTTATTATTACAAAATTTTGAACGTCATTTGGACTTTTATTGTTGTACAGTTTGGAATTCTTACATTTCTGTACTTGAAAAGATGTCGTGTTGGGTTACAATCCATAGCAAGTCGTTACTACCCTGTAAAAGTTTTACATTTCTTAATTACAACACCTAGGAGACAAAAAAATCAAGAACTTGGCACAACACTACCCACAAGATACCAGGGAAACATTGCTGTCAGTACACTGTACCTTCAAACAGACATATGCCAACACAGAGCTGTTTGTCTATGTGCCATACGGAATCCTCCTTAAGTGCTGCAGATAGGCCTAGATAAGTCATCTCAGTTCAGATTCCTGGGATCAAAGAGTAACCCTCTCTTCCAACACCTAGCATCTTGTCTATATGAAAGACATATGCAGGAAAAGAGAACCACGTGCAAAACCATCAGGTTTAGTTCAACCCCCTGTAATTCTATTGTTCACTAAAAACAAAAAAAATTATTTATGAAAGCCCATTTCTCTAGAAGGTGGACAGTACTTCTAAAATAAATCCTTCTACAGGTTATGTAAGACCAGCACATCAGTTGTCCATCATTTAATGAAATAAACCCCAAAATAAATCAGAAAAGCTTTTAGGCTTATGTATGACTACACACTATTCTGCATCCTTAGAAAAGTAACAATTGACCCAGCACGAGTTCACTACTTTATAAGCTCTCACCTCAACAAAGCAAAATCTAACCACCAAATTAAAGTCCCACAAAGCATAAACAGTATGTTTTAATCAGCAGGTTAAAAGATGGCTGTGCTGTCAGCCCTGACATTGCATTGCCTGTGCAGAACACTATACAGAAGTGCTTTATCTGAGGTTGAAAATCAAACTGGAAACAGACTGGGAGGTGTTCAGTTACTGACTCATTAAGTTGGTCATATCCCCTGGATCTGACAGATGGTGAAGCCGTCCAAACTTGTTTGGTGTTTTTTTTGGAGGCAACTGTACAATTAGAGATAAGCAAGTAGGAAAAGGAAACTGGACCACATGAATTCCTTGTGCAAAGGCAAAATACACACAGAGAGCGCCTAAAGTTGACTGATAGTGCCAGGACATCATGTGACACCCTGTCACATGGAAGATCAAAACCAGCACTTTCCATGGCTGGGAAGCAGGGTAGAGCAGCAGCAAGCTGGGACTTCTGTTTGCCTCCTTGCTTATTTTTTCTGTATTGGTCCATCAGAAGTCCTATTTCCACCTATGCAGATAGACTTTTTTTTTAATTTGTTAGGCCACAAGTATTAACATCTCCTACATTTTTAAAATAGATCCTCTGTGAAATGTTTTATGGAACTCCCTCTAGAAATTTTAACAAATTCCCTGACAAGCATCACACCTGCAACAGTGATAATTTCAAACATAAGATTAAACACTCATGAAAATGGCATTAATAGTGATTCTTGACCCCATCAAAGCAATTGATATGAGTATGTGCTAAGCCAATGGGAAGGTTAGTGCTGTCCATAGGAAGTGTTGAACAGTTGCTGATAGTCATCACAAAGCAATGCCACTGATTTTTAAAAAGCCCCTTGAGTTCAGTGAGGACTCTTGCTTACAATCTGACACTCGGGAGGCCCTGGATTTATCTAGAAGGCACTTGTGATGGTGCTCTAGGTGAAAAGGGCTGGGAGTTAAACACACAGGGTCTCTTTCTAGAAGCTTTCCAAGGTAGCGAGCTGGCTTCACTAATGATGGAAAATTTGTGCACCTGCTTCCCTCTAAAGCAACAAATTATATGCCTAAATAAGGCAGATTTGATCCCATCCTATTTTTGCTGGCATCAAAGAGGCTTTTGGATGCATTCAGAAGTTTCCCTCAGGTGCCTGTACACTGATGCACAGCCCCTGGCAATGAGGACGAGCAGCTGCACTGCCAGGCACAGTTGCAGAGTCTCTACAATCGGAGCCACAGTGACTTTGTGGGGTGGTGCACAAGGCTGGAACATGGCCATGGATGGATAGAGGATATTTAGGAAGGACAGGCTGAGAAGAGCAGGCAGCATCATGCTTTACATTAAGTTGCTCCTTGACGACACAGTGCTCAGTATCAAACTGAAGACATGCCTGCTCAGAGTTTCTGGGTCAAGATGAGAGTGAGGAGGAACATGGGGGATGTTGTGGTAGGTGTGTACTACAGATTGAAGGCTGTGAGGATGCATGGGCTGAGGCTTTCTGCAAATTAGAAGTCTCCCACTTGGAGTCCTTGTTCTCACTAGGGATTTCAACCACCTGCTTGTCTGCTGGAAGAGCAGCATGGCATCAGGCAGGCAATCCAGGAGCTTCTTAGAATGCACTAGTGACATTCCCCTAATACAAATGCAAGAGTGTGACAATCATGACCTGCCTAATGCTGGCTTGACCTCCTGATGAGGAGCAGGGAAGAAGTAGGGGGTGAAAGCAGTCACAGAACACTGCTCGGGCTGCAGCAACCATGAGGCAACACAGGCAGAGGAGAGCCAGGAAGGTGAGCAGCACAGTTAGGACTCTTGGTGAGCAGACTGACTTACTCAAGAAATAGTCTGTGGGAAGCAGCCGTGAAGGAGAAGAGTTCCCAGAAGGACTAATTGGTTTGTTTTTTAAAGAGAACTTACTGAGAGCTCATGCATGAACTATCCCCTTGTGTAGGAACATAGGAAACCAGCTGACAGCGCATTTGGCTAGGCAAGTACCATCCTAATGAACTAAAATATGGGCAGGAAGTATGCAGAAAGCAGAAGCAGGAGCCAAAAGTACTTCTGAGGCACTTAGGGGTAAAGTCAGGGAGGCTAAATCCCAGCTGGAACTAAAATTAATGAGTGACCTAAAGGGTATTAAGGTAAAAAGAGATACTTACAGGTATAACATGTGTCTGCAGGTGGGAGAGACAACACAGTGACAGACAACACAGAAAAGGCTGAAGTAGTCAGCACCCTTTTTTGCACCAGTTGTCACACATGAATCGTACTCCCTGGCCTCTACACTTGTCAGCACAGGCTGAGAAGAGAATGGCACTGGGCTAGCAGCAGTTGTGGACCACCGAGACTACTTGCATGCATTCAAACCCATGGGGTCAGGTGGTAATCACTCAAAAGCATTGATACTTCTAGCCAGTGTCATTGCAAGGTCACCATCTATCATCTACAGAAAATCATGGCAAGCAGGAGAGGATCCTGATGATTGCAAGAAGGTTAATGATACACATATTTTTTTAAAAAGAGCAACCAGGATACATGGAACTGTTATGTCAGCCTGTTTGATCCCCCAGGGGAAGATGGTACCTGACTGTGCCTGATTCCTCCTGCCCGTGCCCAGATACACTGGTGCAGGTTCACCTAGTGCTTTAGTGGAGCCCAAGCTCACCTGTGCCAGGTGGCACCTGTGCTGAGCTTCCTCACATCTCTCATTCATGCTGGAAGTCTTGGTGCAGGCAGCCCTGAGAGATAACTTAATGTGGAGAACCAATCAATGCAGAGCGCTGAGCTGTTGGAGCAGCCCCTGGCAGGTTACATGAGAGGCTCATTTCTGCTCCATACAGAACCTCGGATGTCATAGTCACCAGGCCACCAGGTTGTTCCTTGTTACCCCTGGGACATTTATCTGAGGGAGTGCAGGGGTGTTCTGGATAAGAAGACAGCTTTGCCCTCTGTGCAAGTGATGTTTGCTCAGCGTCAAGAGTGCATGTGGCACGAGTGGTGCTGGGACTGTGCAAGGCAGAGAACCACAACTGGTGTAACCACCTTCATAGTGCCTGCCAGGAATGGTCCCAGAAGCAATCCATCCCCAACCATTCCAGGCTTTATCTCAAGTACAGTTGGACTGCCCCAAAACAGAGGTTGGAGTGAACTGAAATTTTGAACTGTGGCATATTAGGGACCAGCACTTGAGTTTGCTCACTAGCACTATTTTACTTAGCAGAGCAGAAGATCCTCTCTGCCAGCTATGTAGAGAGTTGTAGCTCCTGCCTCAGCACTTCTGCTTACATGCTTAGAGCAGATGGTGTGAGTACCCACCTTGATGTAGGCAACTGGGCATGCTGTCTGTACTAAAGCAGTTACTACAGAAACAATTAGGTCTCTGAGAGGCATAGCCCCGTGTGTAATACAGACATAAATGTGAGGTATTGGCTTATAGAAAGCAACATATGGTATTGTCTGGAGAGAATAAAGCAATATACATATTAACGTGTTAATATGAAACATAGGAGGTAATAAGGATGGTTTAGTGTTCAGCCTCTAAGACATCAGCAACAAAGTTTAAGATAGGTGAGGCTTCTAGCTCTGACAGTGACACACGTAGGTGACACTAGTGTGCAGTTAACACAGAAATGTCAGGTACCTACTGCTAATCAATAGTGCGGGTATCCTAAGTATGTCCTAGGGGGACATGGCCAAGCAGCCCCCACAGAGGTGTATAAATGTGAGGGCCCGGAGAGGTAACGGAACACATTTAAGGATTGCATCCTGAGTTGTGCAGAGAGACTGGTACACTTCACAACAAGGCTACGAGACTGTAAACATATTAGGAAAGTGTCAAAGATTTGGCTGTGCTGCAATGTGTGCGCTTACTCTCACCACTAAAGAGTATTAAACTTACATTTTATTTGGTGCAATTCTGCAGCTGTATGCTAATCCTTAGGACAACTTTAATTTCAGAGGGAAACACCTAATAATGGTGGGAATTTAACTGGTCTACATTTTTCTAACAGAAAACATGTGGCACATCTCAAAGTGAACAAGAACTATTCAAGGAACAGTATTTGATGAATGTATTTACCACTGTTAAAAAAAATACAATTCTATGAGCAACGCTGTGGTTATTGCTTAGGACCAATGGCAAATGAGGATCTGTCGTCGTCATTTTATTCTTACACTCAGTTCTCCAAAACTGGCAATTAGGAAAGTTAGCATTGATAGCACCATGGCAGATAACATAAGAGTGAGAGAGAAGAAAAGGAAAAGAGAGAAACAGAGAGAATAAAAATGGCAGAGGAAGCAAAAAACCCTTGAAGTACAGTAGGGGAAAGTTAGACTCAAACAAATAAATAGGTTTGTGGGCTTTTAGAAACTTTCAAGTAGTGAAAACGGAGAAATAGAGGCAGGGAAAAAAAGACATGGTGAGCAAACAGGTAGAAATCTATGTTTTAGACACTGGTTCCAGTTGGGTTGGATTAGGTCCAGAGAATCAATCAACAAGCAGCAGCTTCTTAAGAAAAAAAGTCTGAACATCAGTGATATTCAAAGAAAAAGAAGATGAGTAAATAAGCAATTGTTTGTGGCACAATATCTCCCTATGCTTCCTCTTGCTATTGGGATTGACATTGCTTTAAAAGCCGTTTGTAATCTCATGGTGATGCTGTGTATCACATTGCTTCTAGGCTGGCATTTGTTATGAGGAACTTCTGCTGAAGCACAGGACAGACCTTTACTAGGTTTCTTTGCAGGAAGAAAAGAGTCCAGATGGATGTTTTTCAGATCCTCCTCCAAGTGTCAGTTCTACACCCAGACCTGCTCATGATTCCCCAAAAGAATCTGTCCCAAGCCTTTCTGTGAGCTGGGCCCTTTGTGAGGCACAACACAGCTGCTTACTCTCTGGAGTTGTACCCTGATACTGCCTTTCTGTGAAGAAGAGAAATGAATGGGGTTCCCTTCTTCTTGGAACTTTCTCTAAACATCACCAACCCTCAGCAACTCAGCTAATAGCCTGCCTCAGGAAAAGCTTTTATTAGTGCCCTACTGGCTTGAGGTTTCAACCCATCCCTGAAGGCTGCAGTCACTAGAGGATACAAGCCCAGCACCCACATACCTTCCTGCTTGAAGCCAGTGCAGAGCTCATGGGAGCAGCTGAACTATCCCAACAGCCCTCTGGTGGTAAAGACTTAGGTGCCCTCACACCACCCCTTAATGTGGCTGTGAGGTTCAGAGCCCATTGCAGATGGGCAGCTCACCCAGTTTGTGAATATGCAGCAAACTCATCCATCCTGGGCATCCTACCTGCCATTTCTAGCCCTCCCTTGCTTCTGGAAGAGGACAAGAGACCAGCAAACCAGGAAAGGCTTGGGTTTCTGCAACCGTTGTCATTCACCATGGACACACAGATGAAGCCAGTATGGGCTTATCTCTCAGGACATGGCTGTGAACTGGGCTCTGACTCCTCTACAGGGATCAGCCTGCTCATGACAAATGCCTTCCCTCAACTGCAGCTCACTTCCTCCGAGCCAACTGCACTTTGGTCCCTGCAGACCAAGCTGTCTACTGCTCTCTATTCAGAAATGACCTCTCTGACAACACTGTTTCTCCTGTTCCTCCAAGTAGCACATTTTACACTAACTGATGTGCTGACAAGATCTGTTTGAACAGAAAAAATTACTTCAGCATCACAGTGATCTTTCCATTTTCCTCAATCATCCTGCTGTGTGTGTTACATTGTGCTTTGGGGCCAGTACAGTCTCAAAACAATGTTGGGATTTTTGAGCAAACAGCAATATTAAAAATCAGATCCTACCCTGAAAGTCTGTAGTTGCAAACCCAGAGACAGTGTATATGCAGCTCACATATAAAGCAAACAGAGTTTGCAGTTATGTTACCTACAGTGTCCTCCTTATTCCCCACCAGAGAGATAGGCTGTGAGATGGTTTGTTTCTTAGAGGGATGCTGATTCCTCAAATATTCCTAAAAAAGCAAACAGGGAAGAGAGGCAGGGCACTGTAGCACCACACACTGAAATTTTCTGTAGCACTAATGCATCGGTGTCTGTCATTTGAAATTTCTGCATCTACCACTCTTTTGGCCCAGCCATCCAGCCAGAATTTTTATCCAACAAAGCATATGCACATCCAAGCCACAAGGAAACAGTTTCTCCAGGAAAATGCTGTGGGAAGCAGTGTCAAAAGCTTTACTAAAGTCCAGGTAGACAACATCTACCTTTTCCTCATCCACTAAGAGGGTCACCTTGTCATAAAAGGAGATCAGGTTAGTCAAGCAGAACCTGCCCTTTATAAACCTGTGCTGACTGGGCCTGATTGTCTGGTTGTCCTGTATGTGTCATATAATGGCACTCAAGATATTTCCTCCTGACACTGAGGTCAGACTGACAGAACTGTAGTTCCCTGGATCCTCCTTTCAGCCCTTCTTGTAGATGGGCATCACATTTGCAAATCTCCAGTCAACTGAACATTCCCAGTTAGCCAAGACTGCTGATAAATAAAGGAAAGTGGCTTGGTGAGCGCTTCTGCCAGCTCCCTCAGTACTGTTGTGTGGATCCAGGGCAAAGACCCAGGTCAGAGATGTTTGGGACTGATACCCTGGAATGGGACCTGCTTCTATTCATCTCACATTAGGCATCCAGATGGAAGTCTTCTGGATAATACTTTTTGGTGCTGAGATGGCTGCGTGGTTACGCTGGTATCCTCTGGGAACCTCTGTTCACTCTCCCTTTCTGATACAACATTAAGAACCAACACCCTATTCTGGTTTTATTTTCTAATGCCTTGGTGAGTTGAACCACAGATGTAAGGTCTCTTTGTTGATGAAAGTGATGAACTTTGCATTCTACAGAGACTTTGACCAACCCTCTGAGAAAACAGGCTTATGAAAAGCACCAAAGCAGACCTGTTGCTCAGGAGCAATACAAATGCCTGCTCAATGCCAGACTTTCTGGACAGGGGCATATTCACATCAGGTTCATTTTCTGGGCATCTGAGAATCTCTCACAAGTCTCTATTGAAATCTTTTTCTCAACCAACTTTTCCCCCCAGAAGGCTTTAATGTCTCTTTTTCGAAATCGCAAAATGGTCATCTGATTTCAAGTTCTCTTTTCTACCCAGCAATCTTCATCTCCCAAGTCCAAAGCAAAGAGATAGCTGGTCTTCTTAGTCCCAAGATTGTAAGAACTGGGTGGTTGGTTATTGACTTGGTCAAACCAACATGTTTCTTACACCATTTACTCTTTGGAAAATTTTACTGATGTTTTCAGGAGAAATCCAGATTGAGACAAAGGAGAAATTAGAGTCTAACAAAGTTATAACTGTGTCTCATTTCCAAGGGGAATCACTGAACAGCTTTAACTGTGGCTGGCATCTGAGGAAGCGAGAGTATGTCTGCATCACACACTGCAGCTTCAAGCATATATATATAAACCAGAGCAGGGTACATCCAGCCACCCAAGTACAGCGCTCTACTCGGGCCGACTTGTCATTCAGACACAGGTTTTATTAATGTAGTGCTGAACATCCCACTACTGAAGCCATATTGAACAGATAGCCCCAGTGCCACTGAAGTCCTGAATATTTAGTGGCATGTCTGCTCTGTTCTTTGTCTTATGACCTTCTATTTTATTGCACTTAGTGTAAGCTACTCGACACACTGCAACTTCATATAGGCATTATAAGCTATTTTATGTTAGTAAGCCATGCCCAAAGTTGATAACAGCTGGTCCTCAAATTTTCTTGTTCCAGCAGAATAATTCATTAATCCTTTTTTATTCAGTCATGACAAACATTGTGTCCTCAAACTGTCCATATTTGATGAAACAGAATAAAACAGTTGCACCATTGAATAGACTACATATGTTATAAGCAGTGGTGTTACAACAGCAAACTGACACACCAGATGTGTTCTGCAACATGAATTTATCCTGATCCTGAAAACAAATTCAACCAGGAAGTCACAATGGCTTCAAGGGATTCTACTTACATGTATAAATATTTAAAGGTTCTGATTTGTTCATACCATCTAGCAAGAAAAAAAGCCCTGGACTTTTCAGTTAAGCTTGTAAATGTTCAGAAATACACCTGGATACTATAACGGGGCAAAGAAGATACTGCACTAAAGGAAAGTATTAAGTTATTTCATGAGATAAACATTCGCCAAAGAAAACTAGACATGAAGGCATTACTCTTGTGCTGGGAGAAAAAAATACAGCAACAGATCCTTGGGGAAGGGACAATTGGACCAGAGGGGGACAGCAAGGCAGAGTCAAGCAGTGACATCATCACCAAAGCTGCTGTCCCACAGTACCTGAGCAAGATGAGCAAAGCAGGTCAGGTGACAGTAACCAGGGTCAGGCAAGGGTCCATAATGTCCACAGATCAACCAGGCAAGTCCACAAAAATAAGGCAGATCCAAGGTCAAACAGGAAAATCAGGGTCAGGATCAGATCTGGGGCAGATAGCCAGGGCAGCCAAGAATCAGTGACAGCCAAATAAACTCACAGGAAGGAGGCTGATCCAAAATGTTTTATGAGGAGAGGCTGAGGGAGCTGGGGTTGTTCAGCTTGGAGGAGACTCAGGGGGCACCTTATCACTCTCTACAGCTACCTGAAGGGAAGTTGTAGTCAGGTGGGGGTCAGGCTCTTCTCCCAGGCAACTAGTGACAGGATGAGAAGGCATGGCCTGAAGCTGGGCCAAGGGAAGGTTTAGGTTGGATCTTAGGAAGCACTTCTTCATGGAAAGGGTGATTAGACACTGGAGTGGA
Source organism: Megaceryle maxima (assembly GCA_024605025.1). Lineage (NCBI taxonomy): Eukaryota > Metazoa > Chordata > Aves > Coraciiformes > Cerylidae > Megaceryle > Megaceryle maxima. Next base: position 28,065 of record JANHGN010001864.1, read on the forward strand.
CTGCCCAGGGAGGTGGTGGAGTTGCCATCCCTGGAGGTGTTTAAGTAAAGATTGGATGTGGCACTTAGTGACATGGTCTAGATGATGTCATGGTGTTGGGTCCTAGGCTGGACTTGATGATCTTGGAGGTCTACTCCAGCCTCAGAAATTCTGTGATTCTGTGAAAATCATGCCAAGAGGTCAGATGCAGATTAATAGGGTACATGGACATGTCTGTAACATAGCTCAGGCACAAAAAAGCACAGCAGTCTGAGCTGAAATGCAGCTCCAGAGTGGAGAAGCTGCTTCTCACAGCTCTTCCTTGTATAACTCACATGAACACCATTCACCTGAACCAAGGTTACAGAGCAGCACCATTTCAGCACCAACCTTGAGCACAGGCAGACATCCCCAGGAGGAGGGAGTGTGCTCAGGGGCCTGACAACAAAAAGAACAAAATGAAAAAAAGGTGTAACTGCTGTGTTTTATGCCTTACTTGTCATATATTCCCAGATATAGCTGGAAAAAGAACCACTCATTCTTTAGATGGGACTCAACGTGTCAGGACCCAGAGAGGAGGAAGTAGCAGTAATGGTTTTTGCAGTTCAAGTACACACTCCTTTATTTGTAGCATGTGGTAGAACCCTTCTGGCTTTCCCTAACTAAAGTCAGCTGATGAAGGTACCGATTAGGTTCTCTAGTGTGATCTGTATGTATTCTTAGTGTTATGATCTGGTGCCTGAACCTGTCAGTTGCTCTAAAATCTACCACTGCAGTTCATCTGACCAGTGATTTTAAAATTACTGCTACTTTTGAAATTAAACAAGAGTCTGTGTCTCACTGAAAGTCAATCTCTTTGAGGATGAGCTTTACTTAAACAAAATGCTACAGGCCAAATATAAACCTAATTATCCTGCAGCACCCCAGGCTACTAAAAGAAACACAAAAAGGTGTCAGCAGTTTTATTAGCTAAGTTCTACAAACTGTTTCATAAGAAGTTTTGAACCTAGCAATGGCTGTAGAACATGTGTGCTGCAATCCATTGCATCCAACACTTCAAAAACAGCAACACTGTTTGGAAAAAAAAAGTGGTTATGAAGTTTTGACTGTAAGAGGTAACATTCCTTCTGTCTAATAATGTTGACACTGAAGTATTACTAATCCTCAACAACAACATTTTGCTTCTTGGTTCAACAGAATAATGGGGTGTTACAGATGCTATGTTGGTATCAACATCTGTCCATGCCTTATGGAGATTTTGACTTTAAAAAGAAAACTAACATAGCATATGCCAGCTGCTGGAATTTATAGAATATTAGCGAATGAAAAAGCATTAAAAGCTGATATAAAATTGTAATATATAAAGAATGAGAAGTGTCAGGTGAAGTAATCAGCTAAAAGAAGTGTCCTGGAATTCTTAAATATTCTTTATACATAAAGAATTTGGCATACAAATCTCCAAGACTCTCAAGCCATGGATGGTTACACGAGCCATGTGCAGGCGTGCTAGGTAAACGGAGCATTCTCAGTTACAGAACTCACAAACAAATGCCAGAAGAGACAACTCCACTCTTCCAGGCTTCCTTGCACAGAGCAGTTAAAGGACTTTTACATAGGTTGAAATAAAATAATTTTTTAGAAAGCTGCCTGATCTCATTTGAAAGTCCCTAGACAGTGCAAGCATGCCAGCAAATTTACCTCACGTGGAAATCCCCATCTATCAGCTTGCAGCTTCCAGATGGAAACTACCTGCAAGCTATGACGCTTTTGTCTAAAACACTGAGAAGTTTGTCACTTCTTATTCCCCCCTGTAAGCATTTATACAACATCATCTATCACCTTCAAAGCTGAAGAGATTGTATTTCTTAAATTTCATATTGGAAGATTTATTTTACTGCTCCTTCTTTTCTCTGGCTTTAATCATGGGCAATAACACCGCTTTCAATTGATACACATGGATGTATTTCTTCGTGTATAGATGTTTCTTCATGTATAGATGTTTCTCCACTACATTTTACATTTCTGGCTCAAGATGACAAGTAGGAATTAAGGCACTGATAACATGTTAGAAGTCAGTATAACCAGTAAGTTCTGGATAGGTATGTACCTATAACAAACTTTTAATAGAATATGATTTAACTGTGTAGTAAAGTTGTAAAGTATGAGGATCATCAAGACCTAAATAGGTATTCTTGAGCATCTATCCAGCAGTTTGAATGTCCTATTGAAAAAGCAGATCGTGCTTATGACATTGAATAGCACACCATCATGCCCAAATAGAGGCACTTCACTGTAAATCCTTCTCTTCTGTGCTTCATTTCATCATTTAATTCAGTTATTTTGAATTAAAAGAGTACAAACAATCAACTGAATTCAGAGGCAACATTTTTGTTATCAGGAATTGGCACTAAGATTTGAAGCCTTGAACCTGTACCATCATAACTGACAGCCTTCAGAACGAGCTGAACTGGCTGGTTGTCAGCACAGCAGCTCAATGTGGAGCTCAGTATGACTGCTTCAAGGAGATAGAAGTAAGACAGCTCAAAACAGTGCCCAAGGGCAGGCAGACAACACACTTAGGACCTATTTCTAAGTTTGACTTGGCTTTGGAGGTAAAAAGGCTACACTATACCTACAGTCTAAACCCTTTGCTTTAAAGACCTCTTTCACATGTTGTCATTTTTCTTCACCTCACTCAGCACAGCTGCTGTGGCTGGTAGGATGGGAACAAGGGACACCAAGTGCTTATGCAAAATGGAGCATTCCTGTGCCACTGCTAAAATTATCATGAGGTCTGAAAGAGGGGGAAGGGAAAGAGCAATTAGCAGCTTATAGTTCCCCAAATGCTGATCAGAAATCTGTGTGATGCAGAAGAGACGCTCCCGAAGCCCAGGGCATTTCCCCTGCTGGACATCAAACCCTGTTATAAACTGAAGAGATTAAGAGGGCTTCCTGAAGACAAGGCAGCAACAGCCCTTAGAACTCAAATTTATTGCTGAACCCAGTCTTCCCATCTTCACTCCTATTCCTTCACCTTCCTTAATAAATGGTTTTAAACATTTAGTGCTTAACATACAAAACATCACATTTAACTGATGCCACTAGGATTATCCTTCTGTCCAGCTAGCACTTCAGCAAAGACTCCCCAGTACAAGCAATCAAGACACCAGAGAACTCTACCCACACAATACAAGCAAAAGCACCTTCATGGTACATAAACACTCTTCTTAACTTCCTGAAGGAGGTTTGACAGTGTGTTCAGAAGGCAGAGAGATCTGTCTTTTGTGGACAAGCTGAGGAATCTATTTCAAATGATAGGACTTTTTTAGGATGATGACCCGCTCTTGTTCAGTCTCTTTTATAGCAGGTAATTTCTAACTCAGTACTTTCAAGGGTAGTTTATCAAACATCTGAAAAAAAGATTTCACAGAGGAACACCCTCTGTCTGGTTTGCATTCTGTCCAGCTATTCAGAGCTAGCACTTTGCTGAACTTAGAGTTCAAATGCTTCTTAACCTTGCTCAGCTGCTTCCAGGCAGCTGCTAGTGACAATTAGTCCTTGTCAGCCTCAGGCATAGACTCAACACCTACCGTGCATCCAGATGCTTCCCTGTTCCTTTGCAGACATTTCAACCTTCCACATGGAGCTGACAGACATAGAAACTGCTTACATGACAGAACTACAAAAATGCATCAGGAAGAAAAACAGACTCCCAAGTAACGTGTCCACAGTTTGTAAATAGCGACTACATGAAGAGAAGTATTGGGTAAAAAGAAAAGCCATCTTCATTCTCACATTTTCAATGTAGTATTTTTCTTCAAGGGAGAAAAATACCAACAAAGAAAACTTTGCAAAGATTGCTTGCTCTTAAGTATGTTGCACAAGGTATGAATTGCCCATTGCACCCCAAAATAGTACACTGATTTCTAAATGCCTCATCTTCTGACCATTGGGAGCCCAGAGAAATAGAGGCAATAAGGTACAAGTGCCTTATGTACCAGCCTCCTGGAAACCCAGGAAGACTGCTGATGAGAGGAGGAGATCCCATGAATGTCTTACAGGAGCCAGTGATTGATGCCCTACAGGCAAATGTCCCACAGAAGCATATGTGGTGACAAAATCAGTACACCAGTCAGGCATCTTCATCCCAGCGCCTGGGTCCCCTGCTGGATGCTCCCGCCTGCTTCTTCTTTGCACCACCTCTTCCAAGACCCAGTACTGCCTGGTCTTTTGACATTTCCTGTATTAATAGGAGTATTTCTGTGGAAGGTACCCTATGGAAGCCAAAAAGCTAGGTTTGATACGGGGCTGGAAATGTCTGTGCAAATGTTCTGATGAATGCTAACGCAGGTATTATCCTCCCAGTACAGCCTAGCGTACATACTCCATAAAGGAACTACTATCACCCCATCCAGGTGTAAAGAGACATCTGTGTAAGAATACTAGATTTTTCTTCCTCAAGGGACATCTTTACAACCGTGTGGAAGGACACAGAGAAAGCCCCCCACCTCTCCAATACATGCAGTAGTCAGGCTTTCCTGTCCCTGTGAGCATAGCTGTCACTGTGCACTGCTCGAGGGACAGCCAAACTGAAGACCAAAACTGGAACCCCTTCTAGTTTTTCTGGAGCATGGTATGTAAAAGGGAGAGGACCATGGGTCTCTCAGCCTGACAAGTTCATTTAGATGAGCAGCCAGCAGGAACATTAAAGTTGTTGGTAACAGGGCACCCACTGTACTCTGACCAGCCACAGAAAAATTAATTTTCCTCTGCAAGATGTGCAAACGTGCCTGAAGTCCATGAAGCCACTGGGAGAAACTACTCTGCAGTTTCAAAGAAGCAGTGCAGTCTAAACTGACTGTTGAAGTAGAAATACCTGTTCTACAAGGGTTGCAGATGCCAAAGGCCAGGACCACCCTACTTACTTGTCTTCAGCTTTTGCAATTTTAGTGTTGTATTGTCAGTTACTACAGATTAAGTCCATGTCCATGTGTTGATAGCTATCAATACCTGCATGAGGTCTGCTACAGTATGCACAAGTTCCTCAGCCTGACTTTCAGCTTGCCTGTGCAACAGAAGATCAGAGAAAGGGGCATCAGCTTTTTATTTCCCCAAGGAACTAAAGACCAAAGGAGTCACAAGCTACAATTCACTTGGAGCTGACTTTCTGAAATCCCACAGAGCCAGCAGCTTCTTTGGCACCAGCACGATGTACGCCTCTTGGGAAGGAACAAAATGGGGCAAAAGGCAGCACTTGGTAGCAGCTCATATTTTAGTACATTCCTGTTGAAGATGACAAAGAGGGACCCAGGAAACTTTCTGGGGAGCTTGATATTTATTTTACTTTTTTTCTGAGGAGAGGCAGGTATTGAGGTTGGGTCCCTCTTTGAAGCAATCTGCTGCAGCATTTTTAAATGCAGCCTGGAATCATGAGCTACAACCAGGCTCGTAGGTAGCAATTGGCAAGAACACACTTTTAACTTTGCAGACACAGAGGCCTGTCAAACTGAGAAGAGCCATAACAGCACTTGCAAAATTCAGAACTGAAGTAATATGAACAGTAGTGATAATGGTTTTGAGTCACAGAGGTACTGTGTGGGGCCCAGTACAGACAGGGCTCCTCATTGTCCATCCTCAAAAGAAACTGGAACCAAATCAATGCATTTTAAGGTGCATTCATACCCTTTTTTCCTGTCACATTTACATAGGTTGAAATTTCACAACAGTAATGCTCACAATGAAATGAGTAATAACTTCTCAAATAACCACAAAGCTCCACAGGCCTCCCCACAGCTGATACCTCAACCTGTATCCTGAGTTGGAAAGAACCATTCCCAGTGGCTTCCTCCATGCCTCCAACATGAACAGAAATGGCAGGGAGTGGGAGAGAAAGAACACAGAGGACCACAAGGAGTCTCAGGGACTCCTTACCAGCCCCACTAAGAAGTATATTTTAGCTTTGCAGTAATATGGCTCTAGGAATAAGATCTGCTTCTAAATAAAATATCCATAGCTATTTGTGGATAAATAATGAAAATCTTGCAGAAATGACTTGAGTATCTTTAAGTTTCAGTTTCTGGTCACGTAAACTATTTCAGTCTTACTAGTTGCTTCTCAAAATCTGATGGTTTCAAAAGAAATTGGTATTAAAGTGAATTGCTAATGTGGAAAACAGCCCGTGATGAAAAAGAATTAAATATTTCATGAAAGAAAATGTGAAAATCAAAATAAGTGGTGGGAGTTGATGTACAGTCAAATCTTCATTGCCAGAAATGAGACATTTCCCTCCCTACCCAGCAGTGTGAGCAGCCACCAAGCAAGAGCCACCACAAACAGGATTTTGGGAAATCTTTTCCTGCACCCCTGTGACTGTGCTAACATAACCCATGGGGGATCATCCCAGTAACTTACCATCCCACAGGGAAGGGTGGTCAGCCTCCCATTATCAGGAGGAGTAAACCCTATTTGCAGTTCAAAAAGGAGCAAGAATTCAAATGCCAGGGTCAGAATCATCCCGAGGGCATTTCAGGGGCCTGTGCTTATTGCACATCTGGGAAGCACCACCAAGACACAGCCATAAGATCAGGAAGATGCAAAAGGAAAATGTCTGGGATAGGGGTTTGCACATTGCAGCACTGAACAGCTGATGAATCAGTTTGTCTTCTGTACCCTGAAAGGCAAGACACAGGGCACTGTTCTGCCTCCGTGCAAAACCTTGCTGTCTTCTCAGCTCAAGCACCACTTGCAGCCTCACTCTCCACATCTCAGGAAGGAAACAGCAGAAATAGGCAAGGGGCACAGAAAGGCACCTGGAATGACGAAAAGGAGAGATCACCTGCCTTGCAAGAACTAAAAATGCTAAGGGGGCATACAAGCAAAGCTTACAAAATCACACAGGCAGAGGAAAAGTTAAATGTGCAATTTATCCACCAATCCTTCGAATACCAGAATGACAGATCACTCACTGAAAATAGCAGGGGACAGTTTAAAATGTATAAACTTTTTTTTTTTTTTTTCCATGGGTTGTAGTAAATTTGTGGAATCTGTAGAGGCAAAAGGTTTGAGCAGGTGTTGTACCAGTTGATGAACAACAGGTCCGTAAAGAGATACTGAAAGAACAGACCAGGACTTACCCCTCTAACATCCCTCACACAATGAATGCGGATATTAGAAGAGTACAAGTGGAATGGATGGCAGAAAGCAGATGGATATGCATGTTTTCCCTAAAAAGCATTTCCATTTGCCACCATCAGAGACTGTTCTGACCCCAAAGGGCATTTCTTACATTTCTGGAAACCCAATGAGGTGTCCATGACATTTCTATCTGTCTTAACTGATTCCTACACAGCATCCAATAAACAGACAAAGTCTTTGCTGGTGCAGACCCTGAAGAAGGAACCACGATGTTCATTACTGGTGGAAGCCAACATCAGGGACTCTATGAAGAAAATCACCAAAATAATTGGGGCACAAGCTCAGCAAAAAGCAGGATTAGGGGGATAATTATTTATTTGACTTGTGCAGGGTACTGGAGGCTGGGAAGGGCACTAAAACACAAGCATGAAAGTGGTCATACTTTGAAACAGGATAAAACATGCTGCTTAGTGGTATAGTCAGAAAATTGGGCCCAATTTAAATTTTCTCTTAATTGGTTCAATAAAGATAACAAAATACATATTAATAAAATAGAGATAAAGCTTTTCCCTATGCACTTTGGCTCTTCCTATAGTCTTAGGTCTTTACAGGTATAATACCCACACTACTAAAATGCTTACAACCCTAACCTCGCTGGCCAGTGATGTATATACAGTGTGACAACAGCACTTATATTCAGGGTTGTTTCACAAAATACTACTTTTTGGTTTTTTACTACCCAAGAAAATGCTGTATTAAGGGCAAACAGCAAGTCTTCAAATAGTTGCTTCTGGCTTTCTTAAACTCAACAGTTTTTGAAATCATTACATCAAGAAAATTAATCTGTAAAACAAGAAAAGCAAACTAGGCTGACATATCCAGCATTGCCTATTCTTCTCAAGACAGATCAGTAATGAAAGATACGTTAATCCCACTCTGAAATATATCACAGCAATATCACCCCAAATGTACTTTCCGGCATTGCCCCCTCCACACCTCACTTTGCTGCATTAGTTTCTCTTTGACTTTTTTTGATTAAGTATAAGCAAGTCACTGACATGATCTCTTGACCAGGTCTACTCCTTTTGGGCTTTCAGCACAGACTTAATTTAAACACAAGGTTTAAATTAAATGTTCTTAGTCCTATGCCATGCAATTGCTCTTCCTTGAGTCCTTTCGTCATCCAGCGGGGTTCATCTTGGTTTGGTTGTTGGGGTTTTTTTTGTTATTTTAAAATTCTTTCACTCCTATTTTTAGTAGTAGTTTGTCCTGTTTCAGCCTTGGTAGCAACAGATCCCAGGGCAGTCAACCCCAAATAACTAGGCTGTCTGTACCACTACAGAAACTACTTCAGCTTTTCCTTTCCATCTTACCCTGTCATGATGCTTTTCATAGCCCTCTCCCAGCTGCATTTCTCCCCAGCTAAACCACAAGCTATGGCCAGAAGCTACTTTCAGTATTCCAAGTCTGTTGCACACTTGCCTCAGCAGTGATTAGCTCAGACTAGTTCAACCATATTTGCAAGTTTATAAGGACAACTCATGCTCTGATGCATCTCCTTTGTGCCTAGAGACTTGGCTGGCTTCTTAACTGAATTTAGTGTCACATAAATATGTTTATAATCACTGTAATATAGTATAAATGTATTTTATATTGAACAGATCTTGTGTTTCACTCTCTGGTAATGTTTATCAAACACTAACTTTTATAACTATCATAAAACACACATAAAAGGTAATAAAAATAGAGACAAAGAAAAGCTAATCTTTCAAATAAAATGTAAATAACAGAACCCAGAACCTTAATCCAATCTTTTTATTTATTTCAAACTGTCCAGGAAGTCCACCCATATTACCTGTATTATTATTTATTACTAAAGAAGTTGTTTTCTGTTGTTGCTATGGTGGCCACATCTGCAAACCCAGCTTTGGAGTGAATGTTAATAATCAGTCCTGAAAGCAAGCATGCTTAGTCATTATCAGAGCTACTTGAAACTATGAAGATTAAATGTTATAGCTACTAAAGTATTTTTATTTCCTTTAAACTCCATGACAGAAGGAAAGGTTAATTCTACAATTGACTTGTCTGAACAGAACAACAGGAAAATTTCATAGTACATGAACCAAGAGGTAGACCCAAGTCCTGACAGAGTAATGCTAGGTGTGACAGTCTGTTTCTCAATAATATGGAGCCCCATGTGCTTTCCAAATATGCTTTGTTTGCTAGTATGAGTCCAACCCACTAAGTGCTTTCTCATCCACAAGGTTTCTTGGTACTAACGTTGTTTGAATGCAATCATTTTGTATTTACACAGGACTATGGTATTTGTCAAATGTTAGGAAGTGGCTTTGAGAAAGCCTCAAGGCTTTAGTGTAATCACGTGGCATTTAAGAATAATAGACATGAACTAAGAATGTAAAGCTGCAGAAATGGCCATGCAGGAAAGCAAACAGTTTTTAAAAAGCTAGCCTGCTAGTGAGAGAGTGATCAGTTTTTCCAAAGTTTAAGTTAAAATGTCAAACTGAAGAAACCTGAAAAACAGAATCTTTCATTGCCTACTTTTTAATGCACAGTCATAGCCTGAGCTAGTTTAATTGGACAGGAATTACGCAGGCAGTATAAGTCTTCTCCATCTTACTCCAAAACAGATTAGTACATCGAAAAAAAAAAAAAATTCTAATCAAGACTGCAAGATGATTCAAAACCAGGTTTTACACTTCTGCTATGCCAGCTTGGGGTGGGGGGAACATTTAGCATAAGATAGCTCTTAAGATTTTCACCTGCTGTTGTTCAATGGATTTTCTTCTGCCACTGACAGCTGTTGTAGATTACTTTCATTTTAAGCCTCCAAAGAATGCTATTAAGAAATAAGTTTCAGCAGCAGGGGTAGCAAAGAAAAGATACAACAAAGTTACACTACACATTAATTGATAGAGGTCTAAAGCCACGTCTTGTGCTACATATTAAGGTCTATGCTACATATTAATGGAAAGAGGCTTAAGGTCACACATTTTTTTGCATTCGTGCCTCTCAATGCAATGGCTTAAGAACACTGAAAATAGCAAAGCAACTCAACAGATGAAAAAGAACAGGGAATATGAAATGCAGGCCATGGTAGGCGAAATTATCTGGGTTTTTTTTCTTACTTTCTACCAGTTCTCTGTCTACTACAGAACTGATGCAATTCACCAAGAGAATAAGGGCTGCATGCTGACTGTTAGGATGGAAGAAAAGACCAGAAGAGAGATTCTTGCATGGCTGTAAATCACAGGGCTTTGAAATGAACTGTACAGGTCCTATCAAAACATATGCTAGAAACCGTCTGCATAGGAAAGGGAACAGGAGGAAGAAAGGAAGAAAATAACTAGAATCTAAATTTCAGTGCTCTCAATTACATTTTTGTTTTAGTTTTTCCTCTTGTGTATCCAGTAAAAAATATTTTGTAATACTAGAATGGGATGCTAAAAATGGGTAGTTTTCTGTCTACAATAAGGGGGTGACAATATGATTTTAATACCTAATTAGATTGTTCAAGATAACCTATACATCAGCAAAAATAATTTTGTGTGGGAAATAACAACTGCCACACTCCAAGCTCTAATAGCATGATTCATTTAGCAGATTTACAGTCTGTTAACACCTGACCCTAACAGCAACAGCCAAAAAATCAATGCGACTATTAATGATTTTAATTTGACCTGACAAGAGTAGTACTTATATAGCATCCAAGAGACTATTAGTTAAATCATGCAATCACAAAATTACCCGAAAGAAATACTGTATTTCAGAATACATTGTGCTAATGCATCATAAACACCTGTCCAGCAAGTCCCATGCAAAAAGTACAGGCTTCACTATCTGAGATCTTGTAAGGTATGCAACTAAAAAACCATCAGTGTATATACTTTGAGTATCCCTGAACCAGATCTTAAATTGATAGCAAAACACCTCAAATGGAAAAATGTAGCTTTTCTTTTAATACTTAAACCCATCGTTAGGTAACGTGTCCCCAGGTTCTGAGTCTTTCACAACAGAAGGCTGATCTTTAAATTTATTTCCATCCACTTAATCAAAAGTCACAGTCAAGAACAGACACACCAGAACCATTTCATGTGGCAATAGTCAGAAAGCTTCAATTTCCAAGGAGACAGAAAATGTCTTGAACAAATGCAAATGGAGGTGAGTGAAACTGATACCCAAATTTTAGAATCTTGTAATTTTATCTACTTGGAAGTGGAAGCTTTTGCAATGGTCAGGATTCAACCACAATTCAAACAGAAAGGCCATAAAAGTATTCAGAATAGTGACAGCTACAGATTCAACAGATACAGAAATTCAGTGTCTGCTTGAGATGCATGGTTCCAATTTCAACTGTGACTGTTGACACAGATAAGACTACTGCAAGCCAAATGACATCTGACAAAAATTATGTTCAAGTCAGTTCAGAAATATTACTCACCCAAACTGAACGATATCTTCTATGCTAATAGTGCCATTGGTGATGGTGAAGATGCTTTCATCAGCTCATTGCTAAGGCAGCGTACTTTCTGTGCTCTGCATCACATTAAAATCTGCCTTTTAACCCTAACAGGACAAATAAGGCTTGGCTTGTAGACAATTTCACAATCAGCAAAGGACAAATTCATTTAAGGAACCACAAATTAAAAAAAAAAAAAAAAATTATCACCTGGAACTCTCTTGGTTTTGTGTTGGTACAAGTTGTGTAGATATGACTCCATCTGTCTACTTCTGATTGAAATAGATGAAAGATCTTCTGTTACAAACTGAGAGCTACCTTCCCTTAATAAGACAGTAGGGAAGACACTGACAGTATATCCTGTAATGCCCAGTACAGACAGGCCGCAGAATTAATTTTAACCCTCCCAACACCAAAATATCCTACATGCAACTTGAAAGCATATCTAGGTGGGAGTGCCCAGCTATCTGTATTCAGTGGGGTTCAACCCATTCTGCACTGTAATTCCTATCTCAATTCTTGCAACAAGTGACTTTGCAACAGTTCAGAAGGACTTCTGCTTTCAGTTGTCCTTTTTTAACAAAAGATGGAAAATAACAGAACTACTTTCCAAAACAGAAAACCTTTAACTCTTCCTCAGAAAAAGTAATTACAGTTAATCTGAAAATAATGTAAATCATTAAGAAGAATCTTTTCCTATTCTTAATTTTTCTTGTCTGTCTTGGTGAAGTCAGCTTAAGAAATGAAACTGCTTGCCTATCATACAGGCAACTCATCTATCCATGATAAATTTGCTATTTCATTACAGATTAGTTTGGCAAGTAAAGGAATCCTAACTCTGTAATACACGCCACTGAACACTACCATCAGACATCTCAGAGACAAACACTTTTAACATGCCATCCCTGCAGTAACTTGCAAAATAGATGCTTCCTCTTCTCACCGAGTTTGGTTCCAGGACTGTGTAATCCTGGTCAACTTTGAGCCACTTTCAAAGACTAGAAGGGACTCAATGACTCTCAAAAAGAGAAAAAGAGATATAATTCAAAGGTCAAGGCTTAAATTCCCATGTTTTATCTCCCTAGGTAAGCAATGTTTTATCATAGCAACCTAAAATGCTTCTAGGTAGGTGCAATGCTTCTTCAGCAGCAAGAAAGATAACAGGCTATAAAAACATGTTACCTGCAGTATGGTCTTTACTATGCATAAACCATCCAAATGGTCTATGAGACCAATTTTATAACAAGTTGAAACATGATGACAGTCAATCTTCATCAAATGCACACCTCCAGCACCAGGTGCTGCATCACTTGACAGCTGGTACCCCACTCATTAGCGTGATCCGCTATTGTCCTGATGTCCACTGGCTTGCCAAGAGCCCTGGCTCGCCTGTTATCTCAATGATTAAATGACTGTATGCTTTTTAATACTGCTCTCACAAGAATACAGAAAAGTAGAAAAATGCAGCTCAAGATGATTAATTCATAATGAAAATGTTTGAGTGATACATATAATTATCAATTTGCACCTATAAGGAGATAAAGCCATAGTCAACACTTACAAGAAACAAAATCTTTTCCAAGCTTGTTTGTTGGTTTTTTTTTCCTTTCAGATGATTTCAGTTGCCAAACCATCCCATTTTCCCAAAGCTGGGTCAATCTAGCACGGTCAGCCAAAGTACCCAGTGCAATGTCAGGTTTTTGATCAAGCTCAGGTTCAGCTGGCAAACACCACCATTTTCACCAGCTTTAAGCCCACAGCATTACTTCACCAAAATATGATTTTGCATCAGATCAAAAGCAACTGCTTTGTGATCTTTTGTGTGATTTTAGCATGAGCAAAGTCAGCAACAACTTGTCGTCTAGTTTCAGGAGGAATAAGTGGAACTTGCCAAACTGAACTTGCCATTATGCTTCAACTATGTCACATACAACCTTAATATTAATGTTATGCTATTACAAAAGTATTAGCATTTGTATGTCTTCACTGTAGAAGAATGTTGCTTTACAAAGCAATTCACAGTCTAGGAAGAAAATTAATATAAAATAATTTAGAGGAGTTCCCTCGTTTTGATTTAATGGCATACAAAGCTTAGGCTCTAACTACAATCAACTGGCTGGTATCCTTTAAGGTAGACACTTGTTTTGAAAATAAAATGGAAAATATTTACACATGCTGATGGGTAACTTTAAACAGTTTCATCATGAAAACATACAGGTTTTTGCAGTTTTTGCAGCTCCTCTAGTCATCTCTGTCTCAGCCTAATAAAGCAAAGATGTAACTGTTTTCCTCAGCAGCAGGATCACAAACAAGTACTCTAAAATCTGTTTATAAAAGAGAGATGAAAAGAAAAAAGGAATGTCTCTTAAGGGAAAGCCTTCCAATCATTTTCCAATTAAAATCCTAGCCCTGAAACAGTTCTGAACTTAGATAATGAGAACTCTAAAGCAAGCTGTTAATTACTTTTTATTTCTGTGAAAATTGCAAGATATTTTGAGCGTAATTGGCACAGTTCTTCTACAGTAGTAGTGCCTCCAAAGGCACTAGGAGGAGCTCTAATTGTTCCCCAAAGAGATTAATTACCACCGAATAGCTGCTAAAGTAGGCCTGGTTTACAGGGTTTGTTAACGTAGATTTTGTGTAAAAAGTATGAAATACATCCCTACCACAGAAATGTAAGTTTATTACTAGAGATAAAAAAGACCTCCTGCAGGCAAATTGTATCCATTTTTTTGCTACTGTGGTCTCTCTCCATAGATAATTTTTGCATTTATCTATCTGTTCACAGTGTTCATCCTATGCACATACATTATGTGTTCCCATCAGAAGTAGAATGGTGATGGCTACAGGTGAGTTGGCCTCCCAGGCTAGTAACACATGCCTGAGTGGATATATAATGATGTACTTATTTTATATACAAACTTTTTCAGTTTGGAAGAATATTTTACTGATCAGAGGCAAAAGGCAACACTTTGTCTATTTCACAAACCTATTTTGAAATAGACTTTCTTTATACATGAGTAATGTCTTTAACATTTAATAATGTCTTTAACTCATCAGACTTGTATAAGCTGTACGCTGTTAGGCACCAAAAGCTGCATTACAGTTACTTTAGGTTACATCTGCATCAACACAGCCACGTCCTCTGGGGAGCAGCTTCCTTCTTGCAGCCCAAGCAGCTAATACAGACCAAAGCTACTTTATCAAGTCCACACTGCACCTGCAGTACTTAGTATCCATTCTGTGATCTTAGGTGTCATCTTCTGACCTGCATACTTCCTTAGCACAACACATGCACTGTGTGCACCATTTGCCTGCTCATATCACAGAAGCAGACGCCTTAAGGTCAGCTCCTACCCTTGTGTAGCACTCTTTGCAATGACACCTGCATACACTGGTCTTGATACCTTTGCATCCATTGCAGTTACTCCTTGTATTCCTGCCAGAGAGCCTCTGACATTTCTCCCCAGTTTGTGGGCCTGGCTTTTCCCTGCAGATGGGATCACAAGAATTGCTCCACAGATGCTAGGTTTTACTTCAGGTTAAGGACCTGACCTCCCATTCAGGTAGGTACATTGTACTGCTGCGGCAGGACAGATCACCTGAGCCATCACCATTCTTTTTCTGATGGGAATGACTAATAAGTAGACACAGGATGAAAAATGGGACCACAAATTTCTGGACATCAAGGAGCCTCACATCTGCTATTGAGCACTAACACATCATCCCCCAGGATGCTATACTGCTGGAGAAGGGGGTTACCATTGCCCTCTGCAGATACGCTATTGCTGAATCATAAAGAAAAATAGGGAAACCTGTGCATGGGCCATCAACAAGGACTTTTGTTATCTCCCATGAGGTTCCTACTAAGAAATAAGTTGTGAAGGCTACTGCCCCATCACTCTTGGAAGACTATTGAGAAAGATAAATACAGCAGCTGCACTTATGACACTAAGGTCTTTAAGAATTACCAAAAAGGTAAATCCAAGATCCTCTTCCCAGGCACAGATACCAGCCTATCCAAGTTTCAAACACCAGCCTAAGGCTTGGCAGATACTGTGCATTTCTTTCTAACATAATTACACAAGCACTCGCTGATGTACGTCCAGTAGCCTTGACCATCTGCAAGACCTTGACCAGTGTGTGCATTTGTCAGCTGACCACATGATGGCAAATCTTAAGGGACTAGGTGAATGTGAGCAGCCCCAGTCCCAGATCATATTCCCCAAATATGCAAAAGTTCTGCAGTAAGCCCTGGCAGAGTTTCCTAAAGGAAATCACCACAGCTTTGAATCGAAAGGTTAGTGACATCAAGCAAAGAGCCATTTGCACACAACTCAAATGCTGAAAGAGGCAGGTATTAAAAGTAGAAAAATTAAGTTTCAGGGGCCCAGCTCCAGATGTAATTTGTACCTTGAAGATTAAAAACTCTGGCATTAGTAGCAGTCTGGCAGCCATGAAATCTGTAGAGATCCTGACAGTCCTGAGGAGATGCTATTTCTGCCTACATTCAGAGATAGAAGACACTGCTGTACAGATGTGTGGCAAAAAAAAAGAGTGAACTTTGAAAAATGGCCTGGCCAGCCATTATGGCCAGGACCAGTTCTCTGGCCCTGAGCTTATGCTCACACATCTAAATAGGCTTCTCCCATAGAAAGTGGCCTCATTCATACCGCCCACTGGGAACAGTCCTTTGCCTGTGCCAGTGCATATCCATCACTAGGACAGGGAGTTTGTCTGTAATTAGCTTACTCTGATCAACTGCAAAACAGTTAAAGGAATTCTTGAGTCCGTCTAGTGAAGAAGGGAGAGAGGAAGAAGAGCATGAGATCAGGAGACTGACTGAGACAACACAATATATACAAGAGTCACAGAAGCACGTTTAGAGCTCTCGGTGTGAACAGCTGAGGAGCAAGAAGTTTAGATATTGACTGAGAAGACAGTGCATCCCAGTAAGGTCTATGTACTGGTGCCAAAAAGAGAGACATCCCCTATTATATAGTTTGGACTTTAAAAGTACACAGTTGAAACGTTTCATGGACCTTAGCAGCTACAATGGTGATTTGTGAGGAGAAAAAATACCACCATAACTGAACTGCCGAGTGTTCATATGAAACAGTCTGGAAAGTTCTGGAAGATCCTGAATACCACTGCTGCCTGGAAGAGAACCACACATCTGGGCACTGCTCCATCTCTATGTAGCTCCAGCCTCATAACCTTTAGAGAGCACTGTCAATAGCACTGTCTATAGAACAACTGGCAGAGAGATCAGTAAGGCCAACATCTGCCCATGCAGCTTGAAGAGAGCAGCCCAGCCCATAACCGCAATTCTGAAAAAGAATCTCACCTCCAGCTGTTGCAGTACCCATTTTTGGAGCTTGCAGCACAGATCCAAGCACTTCTACCTCAAAAGATGGGCTCTAAGACATCCCATCCTGTATCCCATCCTGGCAATGAAATGCCAGCATCAGTGCCTATCATGGCTGCATCATTCTCCGCGTATCCATTTAAAGCCCAAGACACAATAATTTTATTTCCTCAGTCCAGCTGACAACCACTAAATGCTACTGCCACAACAATGTAGTTTTCATGCATTCTACCTTCATCTCGGCATCAGGTATCTCACTTCTGCATCTCCCTTCATTATCCAGAAGGAATTTTCTTGTGCATTAGTGACTTGGATGTCTCACTCAACTCTCTTTTACTCCTGTTTTTCTGATCTGCCTCTTCTTTAGCCAGATAAAGTTGCAGAGACACCATGGCTCCTGCTACTGCTCAGCTTGAGCATCTTGATCAAGCTCAACATTCCCCCCAAAAGGGAAAAAGCAGTTATTCTGCCACCTTGTCATGCATCAAGGTAACATCCTCCTCTGCTAGGAGTCCTTGAAGTAGTTAATTTGATGAACATCTACAAATTGATGCCTAGTTTTATTCAACAGACACTATCCCAGGCTACAGTGTTCCAATAATCCTGAAAATACCTGCCCAAGAGGAGCTAGCCCTCTAAAGCATGTAAGCATTTCTTTACCTACCTTGGAGTCAGTGGATATACTCCAGCAAGTTCTTACAGCCTAGTGATTTCACACTTGTAGATCTGGTTTTGCAGCATCTGGAAGAACACGGCCATCCTTGGAAGTCAGGAGTTAACATATCAACGGGTGATGCACATTTTTGTTTTGTCAGCTGAACTGTCATCTGTGGTAGCACACAGCAGAGCTGAGGAAACAAGGAAATTAACTTACCTAAAGAAAGATTTGGAGTGTATTGGATGTTTGTGACACTGAAGCAAGAGCTGGAGGAAAGGAATTAGAATCACTTTGTGGTTTCAGAGCTGTCACACAAAACTGAACTTCAGGCAGGGGAATTCAAGGACGGGAAAGATAAAACTGAGCTGTTTGTAGGCAGGTCAAAGGATAACACTCAGACTATCAACTGTATGAAACTGTATAAAATGACAGCCTTTGCCTCCATCTGTCCAAACAGATTTCTGTGTTGAGTTTGGTTTTGGCAGGGAATAGAGATTAAAGAGCTTAAACAGGGACTCTAGTATTAAAAGCTTTTTTCTAAGTCCAGAGCTGCACTTGAAGTCTGTTGATGAGCAGAAGAGCCTTTCCTTCCAGAGTGTCATTGCACTGCCCTGTGAAACCAAAGCTTGCTGCAGCTGGCAGTACCACAATTCATGCATACAAATCTAGCAGATAAAACCAAAGACTCTCCCTGATGAACTACTGACAGTTTTGATACTGTTCCTTGACTTCAATATAAGTTTTAGCATTATCATCACACTTACTTCACCTTGCACTGCTCAGCATCAGTACAACTTGTCATGTGTCAGTTATTTTTGATTATTAGCAATAATCTCACAGGACTTAGACTGTGCTTCAGTGTTGCTTGTTTTCCATTTCAACTCACAAGTCAGAGCTGCTTCTAGGCTTTCACTTTAGATACTATCTGACCTAAACATGTTTTCAGTTCCTAAAAACCAATTAGATTCCACTGAGTAATCACTGCAAGTTTTATCCTGATGTCTGGTGTGCAATAGGGCACAAAGATGCCCTCATAAATCTGTCTAAAATCATGTATTACTCCTGTAAACCCCATTTGGTGTTATAAGAGTGTCAATGACATAAACCATCTTTAAGAACAGCATAAAAGACAAAGTCTTCAAGATAGTCAACACAGCCTTGTAGGTGTTCCACCTTGGCTTCTCATCCACAGTTTGTATTTGGTCTCGCTAAGATGGAGTTAGTTTTCTCCACAGCAGCCCTCCCAGTGCTGCGCTTTGCACCGAGAGCTGCAAAGGTGCTGACAACACACCCGTGTTGTGGCTGCTGGGCAGGGCTCACACAGCATTCCAACGTTGACCCCGCAGTGGGATGGGGTGGACAAGATCTTGGGAGGAGACACAGCTGGGACAGCTGAGCTGACTCAAACTGACCAAAGGGATATTCCATACCATATGATGTCAGCTGAACTATAAAAACAAGGGGGGGGGCATCCACTTGTCCTCCAGAGCAACCGCTACATGTTTGGAGCCCTGCTTCCCAAAGAGGGGCCAGACATTGCCTGCTGATGGGAAATAGAGAATAAATCTCTGTTTTCTTTTGTTTACACATACATGGCCTTGTTTTGCTTTTCATTAAACTACCTTTGAGTTTCATCTTATTTTCTTCCCTCTGGTCCAGCTGAGAGGAGGAGGGGGGAGTGATAGAGCGGCTTGGTGAGAACCTGGTATCCACTACACAGTCTTATGTTTCACTAAGTTCAATTTATGCAATGCCCTAATTTTCTACTGATTGCTGTTACATACATCCTCAGGAAAAAAAAAAAAAAAAAAAAAAGATTTTTGGAGCATTTCATATTATGCATTAAGTAGCTGATGAATTTTGGCATTGACTGGATCACATCCATCAGTCTGCCCTACACACAGCTACCACAATTCCCTCATACTTCAAATAATACCTGCTGAAAAGTTACATAGTTAGATTCTGTTCAATCATTGCTAGAGTTCTGGATGTCCTCACACCATCTTTTTCTTTTGTATGGAAGACAAAATAATTAAATAACTACAAAGCAGTGCTTGACCATTTATTTAGTATAAAACTATTGTTTTTCTGTTTTTCCAGACTGTGATCCCCTCTGTCACATCACCAAGCTTTTAAGATATATCCATTTTGCTTTGGAGTCTCCATAATAACATTTGTTCTATGCTGACAGTAATACAAATACTTTCTGGGTTGGAAAGGAAGAATTCAGTGAGTTAACAAATATAGGCAGAGACTGGGATATGCAGTTGAATTTAGTATGTGCAAGGAAAGCAGGACAAGAAAAAAAGGAACCCTTGAAAATTCTGTCTTCAGTAAGAGGCAGTGTCCACATACCACTGCCCAAGACTTTGACTCCTCAAGGATCTGTCTCTTAGACAGGCATAAAATAACTCCTTCCCCAGTGAGGCTGGATATACCATCATTGCTACTATTAAAAGTTACATCCAGGGTAAACCTGAATCCCATAATACAGCTGCCTTAGCTGTGTACCTAACCTCACATGCTTATGAGCTGAAACAGTCTTTCACAGGCTAGATGTCAAGCAGTCCTTACTCTCATACCTCCACAGGAACAAGACTCTTCACATAGTTACCATTGTTACATTGCCACTAGTCAAGATATCAAAAGCCATATAATAACTGAAGAGAAATAGCTGCAAGTTTCTAGCTTTATGTGATCAGGAATCACATCCATTCAGCTGTCATCCTTAACTAGCTCTTAGCTCTGGAGAAAGTACAATAAGCAGAACACGTCCACATGAAGCCATCAACAAACTACAAAGCTACCACATACCATTTCTATTATTCTTGCATAGGCAGAAAATAAGCCTTGCTAGGAGAAACTGAATGTTTTCTGTAAGTAACCCTGATTCTCCAGGAAGCAAGAATCAGAAAAAGGCTGTGAGTGCTGAAAGGCCCATTCTGAAGTCAACCACTTCAATACATCTCACCTTATGAGAGACAGAAGCCTCTGTATTGCTAATACAAACATCAACCTTTTATACTGATAGACTTCTACCCCCAGTTGTAGCCCAGTGCACAGGTAACACTGACATTATTAGCATTTCAGATCAAAAGGTGTTTAGGCTTAGCCAGCTATGCTCAAAATATCTCCTCATGCCTTCAGATGAGTACAAGAGTGGGGACTGACCAGTGGATAAGCAGAGGGCACGGGGTGATGTGAAAGGAAGGGATCACAAAATCAACAATACAGGGCTTAAGAAAGGACCATGTCCAGCATCTACAGGTAAAGCCAAGAAACGCCTGCAAGGCACCATTATGGAGAAATTCCCAACCCCCTTTCAGTAAGTCAGCGTGCTGGGGTGCCTCACTGAAGTGTCTCCATGCTAATGCACACACTGTGGGGAATAAATGTGATGAGCTATAGATGTGTGTGCAGTTGCAGGGCTACAATCTCATTAGGATCATGGAGATGTGGTGGGATGGCTCCCATAACAGGATTGTTGCAATGCAAGGATGTAGGCTCTTTAGGAAGGACAGGCTGAGAAGACAGCCAAGGGAGGGGAGTTGCCCTTTACATGACAGAGCAGTCAGTGGGCATGGAGTTCTGCCTGAGGACGGATGATGAAGCTGAGGGAGCTGGCTGATGTCACTGCAAGGTTACTCTCTATAATCTTTGATTGGCCATAGCAACTGCGAGAAGTGCCTGAAGCCTAGAGGAAAGCAAATGTCACTCCTATCTTCATGAAGGAGGACACAGGGAACTACAGGCCAGTCAGACTCAACTTGATCCCTTAGAAGATGATGGAGCATCTAATCCTGAAAGCCATTTCTGAGCAAATGTACACAGAAAGAAACAGAAGAAACACAGAATGTTAGAGGTTGGAAGGGACCTCAAAAGACCATCTAGTCCAACCCCCCTGCCAGAGCAGGATCACATAGAGTAGGTCATACAGGAACGCATCCATGTGGGTTTTGAAAGTCTCCAGAGAAGGAGACTCCACAACTGTTCTGGGACTTGTGCTCCATCCCCCTCACAGTGAAAAAGTTTTTCCTTATGTATTTGTGGGACCTCCTATGTTCCAGTTTACATCCATTGCCCCTTGTCCTATCAGTGGACATCACTGAAAAGAGCCTGGCTTTTTTTTTTTCCAGGAGGACCTGACACTCACCCTTTATATATTTACAAACATTAATGAGGTCACCCTTCAGTCTGCTCTTCTCCAAGCTAAAGAGATCCAGCTCCTTCTGCCTTTCTGCGTAAGAGAGATGTTCCACTACCAAGACAATCATCAGGAAGTTATTGTAGGCAAGCCATGTTTGAAAAACTTGATGAAAGCCTTTTATGATGAAATTACTAGCCTGGTAGATGAGGGGAGAGCAGTGGATATACCCTGCCTAGACTTGGATGAGGCTTTCAACACAGTCTGCCACAAGATTCTCATAGAGAATCTGTTGAAGTATGGTCTGGATGAGCAGACAGGAAGATGAACTGAAAACTGTCTGAATGGCCAGGCCCAGAGGGTGGTGATCAGTGGCACAGAGTCTGGCTGGAAGCCAGTAATTAGCAATGTACCTCAGGGGTCAATATTGAGTCAGTCCTGTTTACCACCTTCATTTGAAGCTACCACAGCCTAGGTGGCCTTGACAGCTGCTAGTTCTTGCACAGAATGAGGCTGACACAAGTTCCCTATGCAGTTTGTGCCACTCACAGCTTTATACATGCATAACCCAGATCAGTTCTCTCTTTGAGACTAAAGACCCTGGATGAGGACTCAGCATACTATATTCTTAGTGAGGTAAGAGGCTAAGAGGAGCAATTATAAAATGTTCAAGCTGTTAGCATTCCATTTATACAGTAATATATCCATTTAGTGATGAGCAGTTCAATAAAGAAAACAGCACACGCAAAGAAGTTGCTGAGAGAGGATGATGTTAATTGCATCTAAGCTTCACAATGGAGCAGGATGGCTTTAGAGCTGTGAATAAGGCTGGGAAATGCAACACTTCTACTCAAGGCAGTGAAAAGGACTCTTGCAACAGAAACAGCAGCTGCTGTTTCTGAGAGAAACAAGTAGCATCCACAGAATTTAACCATTCATAAGACACAGCCCCAGCGCTGATGCACAAGATCAACAAGAAACAAAAGTTACAGCTGCAATATTCAATGATTTTTCCAATGTGTACAATAAAATGTGAATATACAAAAATTGAGTGAATTGTTGGTCCTGCATGCAGAAAACAAAATGTTTTATAGTACTTTTTCATCAACATATCAAACAAGAGACCAAGAATCTTTGTTTCTTATTTATTTCCATTAAGAAGTCAAAAAACCTCCAGATTTTTAGGAAGACACTCGTAAAACATCTTTGACTACACACAGCACACAGGCACGTGCCATTTACAATAATTCTAGCTACTCTGCTCTGTAGCAGTATTAAGTTTCTTTAAATATTGGCAAAAACTTAAAATTTGCTTATCCTGACTCACCAAGAAAGGCTCTTCTCATAAAATTTCCATATTTTTTATATTTTCAGAATGCTACCTTCATCACTATGTTTTCACTGTTTGCCAAAACAACTGAAGCCTGAAAAATAATCATGGAACAGATCCTCCTGGAGGATATGCTAAGGCACATGGAGGACAGAGAGGTAATCCTAGATAGTCAGCATGGATTTATTAGGGGCAAGTCCTGCCTGACCAACCTAGTGGCATTCTAGAATGAAGTGACTGCATCAGTCGACAAGGGTGGACCTATGGATGTCATCTATCTGGACTTCCACAAGGCTTTTGACATGGTCCTCCACAACATCCTTATCTCTAAGTTGGAGAATTACGGATTTGAAGGGAGGACTGTTCAGTGGATAAAGAGCTGGCTAGATGGTTACATCCAGAGAGTGATGGTCGCATCCAGAGAGGCTCGAGGTCAACAGCTCGATGTCCAGATGGAGGAAGGTGATGAGTGGTGTCCCTCAGGGGTCTGTGGTGGGACCAGAGTTGTTTAGTATCTTCATTAATGATATTGACAATGGCATTGAGTGCACCCTCAGCAAGTCTGCAGATGATACCAAGCTGGGGAGTGCCGTTGATATGCCAGAGGGACGGGATGACATCCAGACAGACATGGATAGGCTGGAGAGCTGGGCCCAGATGAAACTTATGAGGTTCAACAAGGCCAAGTGCAGGGTCCTGCACCTGGGCTGGGGTAACCAGCATTATCAGTATAGGAGAGGATATACTGGAGAGCAGTCCCATGGAAAGGGAGTTGGAGGTGCTGGTGGATGAAAAAATGGATATGAGCCACCAAGGTGCAATGGCAGCCCAGAAGGCAAATCACATCCTGGGCTGCATCAGAAGAACTGTGGCCAGAAGATCAAGAGAGGTGATTCTGCCCCTTTATGCTGCCCTGGTGAGACCTCACCTGGAGTACTGAGTCCAGTTCTGGAACCCCCAGCACAAGAAGGATGTAGACATATTGGAGGGTGTCCAGAGGAGGGCCACCAAGATGATCAGGGGAATGGAGCATCTCTCATATGAAGACAGGCTGAGGGAGTTGGGGC
>JANHGN010001864.1:64235-80997 GCA_024605025.1 Megaceryle maxima
TGTTCTAGTTTCCTTTTCTAATCACCAAGTCTCTCTCCCTTATTCCTTTTCTCTTCCCCTTTGGGGAGGGAGGGGGGGTTAACAGAGAGCTTCTGTTAAGTCTAAGGGGCCGCCCTGACCCTAAACCGTGACACTTGTCAAAAAGATGAAGCTTCAGTTCTGAAATATGCTTGTCACACTGCAACATACAGTCCTTTCACAACTGCCCCAGAGTCTGTGCTTCCTGACCCCTCACCCTATAAGCACTACAGAACACCCAAATTGGTGGGAACACCAAAGCTGAGGACAAAGAAGTGAGGGAACTGCTACACAACTGATGGCAAGAGTCCACCTGAGATGGCTGATACCAAGGACAGACAGAATTCAAACATGAAGCAGGACATTTTATTCCCAACATAATGCATGTAGCCAAGAGGGGGAAAAAGGGCCCAAGACATAAAAATTATTCTTAGGACAGAGAGGTGTGGGGCAGTCTCTTCTACCAAGTAACATCAGAGGTGACTGAGAACAGCAGGCAAAAGTGACCCCAGCACAACCCCAATTAACCTGTAGCTCCAAGCTGCATTTCATTTCTAAAGCTAATCCTAGAAATAGAGTAAGCCTCAGACCCAGCCATAAACCAGACAAAAGTTCTTGGGGAGGTACGTAGCATCTTTTAGCAGCCTTCCTCTTCCTTTGGAGTCTCCTTTGCAGCCCTACTCTGCGAAAAGCTCTAGGATTTGCCTCTCACCTAACCCTAAGGATGGGTGCAGACAGAGCATTAAGCAAGGAATCCCAACAATAACTCAAAAGCCATGTTCTCAGAGAGATCTTTTTGGAAGCCCAACTCTTCCCTTGTGTGGGCTGAAGGGAGCTGCCAAAGTGGAACTTGAGGCTTTGCTTTGCTCCTGCTCCCAGCCCTTCTCTCAGCCTCAACCCCTGACTTGTACAAAGCAGGTCTCAGTGGAAGGTCTTTGGCAATCTAAACTTCCTCTCTGTTCCCCCTTTGCAGTCATACTCTAAGCAGAGCCCTAAACTTTGTCCTTCTCCTAATCCTGAGTTGTGAGCGGCCATAAAGATGGTGTGGTTAGAAGGAAAAGTATTACTGAACAGAAAGCATCTGCTGAAAGCTACAGAGCAATGCCAGCCTGCCTGGGAACCAGAAACATCCTTGAAAAATGCTGCTGGCCTCTTTGAAGTAGACAGCTGGGTACCTACACCAGAGACATGATATCTTAAGGGCAAAAAACCCCCAAAAAACTGTAACAGCAACTTAGCTGAAAAAGTGTAAAGTATAGGAACATAAAAGTTGGTCTGAGAGCAAAAACAGTGTCTGCTACAGGTGAAAACCAGAAATTAACAGCACCTCTTGACTGCTTGAATCTGGGATATCCTACACCCTCTTATGTCTCTATAAAAGGAAGACAATTTTTATCCAAAGTAGAGCTTTTCTCTGAGAACTTCCAGTGCTGCACATACTTTTCTTTTCCTAAACAGGTTGAAGTCTCCATACAAACTTTTTATGAGACCTTAGTCCACTGCTAGGGACACCTGACTAACTCCAAACTTCATGATGCAGATCAGCTTTGCAGTTAGTTATGTTATTGGTCCCCCTCTAGGACCACCTCTGGAATCAGTTCAGTTTGTTCTCACTTCAGGGATGTCTGGGTCCCCTTCCAAGATCAGTCTGTCCACCCCTCTAGGATGGTTTTGGCCCCTCTGGAATTTGTTTAATGCACTTGGTACCATAATCTACCATAAGTGTATCTGCTATTACATGGTTGAAGAGTTTGCTTCACAAGTGGTAGGTTTGTAGTAACTTGTAACAGTATATACTTACTTGATTGTTGCTATACAATTTATTTCTGCCACGCTATTGATTGTTGCTATATTATTAATTGCTTGTAGTATTTTGTAAGAACTTATATTCACTTTATTAATGATAGGTATATTTGCTAGTGGTGATTTTTGTGATGATCTGTGAGAAAACAGAAATACAGACTATAAAAGCCTCTGTGTCCTCATGCATTTCAGGATCCTATGAACTCTCAGTTCTGATCATGGCACACCTGCAGCCCAGGTAACCCTTCAGTTTGTGATATGCTGTCATGGAGTAGAAAGAGCCAGCTACTCTGCAAGGGGAGCTGAGCATGAAGGCAGGCAGCAGTGACCTCCCCAGCAAGGGCAAGGCACATTTGTGGGGGAATTGCATCCAGAGACAGGGATCTGGGCACATACTGTCCAGAGGTCACCCAGCAAGTCCATAGATATGAGGCAGGTCCAAGGCCAAGCCAGGAAGCCAAGCCACCAGCCCAGGTAATGATCAAGAAGCAGATGTAGCTGCTATACAGATCTAATGTAGAAGATACAGGGGCCAGCAGTAAAGCCTCACCTTATCATAAAATACCAGCTTGGAAGGGACCTCAAGAATCATCTATTCCAACCTTTTAAGGTAAACTATATCTACACAATTTAAATGAGCTGGCCCAGCACCCTGTCAGGCTGAGTCTTAAAACTGGACAGTGTAGGAGAATCCAGCACTTCCCTTGGGAGATTATTCTAATGTCTAATTGTTCTCATGGGGGAAAAAAATGTTCTTTTAGTGTCCAATCAGAATCTCCCCAGAAGTAACTTGTACCTATTACCCCTTATCTTTTCCATATGACTCCTTGCAAAAAGGGAGTCTCCATCATCTTGGTAGCCATCTTCTACATACTGGTAGATGGTAATAAGGTCACCCCTAAGCCTTCTCTTATCAAGGCTGAACAAACAGTTTTCTGAGCCTTTCTTTGTATGGCAGGTCTTCCAGTCCTCTGATCATCCTCATGGCCCTTCTCTGGACCATTTCCAGCCTGTCCACATCTTTTTTTGTATAGTGGGGACCAAAACTGCAGTACTCAAGGTGTGATCTGACCAGCATTGAGTAGAGTGGAATAACAACTTGGTTATCTCTGCTGGTCATGTCCCCATCTTTCTTATAGGTCCCCTTAAACTACTGAAAGACTGTAATAAGGTCTCCCCAGACCCTTCTCTTCTCCAGGCTGAAGAACCCCAACTTCCTCAGCCAGTCCTTGTAGGAGAAGTGTTCCAGCCCTCTAATTTTTGTGGCCTCTTCTTAACCTGCTCCAACAGGTTTATGTCTTTTCTCACCAGAGTAGAGAGAGAATCCCCTCCCTCAACCTGCTTGGCCACGCTGCTTTTCATGCAGCCCAAGATATGGTTGGCCTTCTGGGCTGTGACTGCACATTGCCACCTCCTGTCCAGCTTCTTATCCACCAGTACTAGAAAGAATGGAATTGGCAGGAAGGCTCTGCTTGGTGAGATAGGGAGCTTGCTAGGAATAAGACACAGCTTCCAGAGGGCTTTAGAGCAGCTCATCATGGCAATCCTCTATAGGAGGAGAGGAAGTAAGCCATGGTAGAATGAAGTTTCTTGAGATTCCAACTTCCATTGTTACAGTTAGAACCCCAAGTGCTAGACCAAATCCATAACATGTATGAATCAGCTTCAGAAAGGGTCAAGTCACTGTATAGCCAGGTTATTGGCGATTCCCAACTAGTCATCTACAATGAGCATAGAGGTGAGCACATGCAGACACTGTAGTTAACACTACCTCTCCTCTCCCAAAGCAACACAAGAGGGAAACATGGGAACCATCTGTTTTCTCCAGGTCTGATGGCCAAGGAGAAGATCATACACAACTCTCCTGAAAATGCTAAGGAGAGGTAAAATAGTGTCAAGGTCAATTTTATGGATTTGTTTGTAAGATTATTAGACTATTGTTTATCCATATGCTGAGTAGAGCACATTGCTCCTGTCACCTCTTACATCTGAAAAGAGTAAGAAGGTATAGTTCAGAATAGAAGTCAGACAGTCCCATGATCTGCACTCCCTCACCCCACAGCCCATATACTGCCTCCCTATCACCCCATGCTTTCACGTGCTGGCAGCACTGATGAGCTTTTTGCATGTTTCCTGAATTCCTACTGCAGCCAACTAATACACATTAAAAAACAATTACAGGAGACTCCAATCTATTGTTACATTCACTTGGGAAGTTTCTATATGCTTCAGTTCAGCCTCCATTCATGCCTAACATTACACTAATTCTGAGGAAGCATAACAACATTCATTACACATTGGATGATGAGGCTGTGGAAATTATGTCAAATCAGAAGACTGGCTGATCTGAAGTTATAGCCTGTGGTCAACAAGAAACACTTCAGAGAAGAGAGCAAAAAACCTTGACTGAGACTGAAAAAACCTGACAATATTTATTCCACAAAGCAAAAATCTTTAGACTCCAGAAGAAGCTTAACTGCTTTAGCTCTGGTAATTCTGAGGAATATCTGGTAACTCTGAGGAATACAGTACAACATTACATTGTACTACAAGGCAGTGAGTCCTACAGCACTACTTAGGACACTCTGAAGCCATTATTTCCTTTTCATTCATATCACATCTTGCCTTTCATGGCAGAGCTAGCATAATGACTGTGCTTAAGCAAATGAAAATAGGCTACATGCAGAGAAATAGAAGGGAGTCCTGCAGGAGCTGTTTGGTGGCAACAGCACAGGCCATACTGTTGGAAAAAGCAACAGGAGATTAGAAAAAGAGTCAGAGCACTTCTGAGTCACTGCATGGTTAGGTACTTCGCTACACAAACTTATGCTAAGAAAGTAATCATTCAGTGTTCACAATCAGGTAACAGTGAATACCATCACAATCTGGAGGATGTAGACTTAGCATATTCAAGATTGATTGCAGAAGTATGGAAGATCATCTTTGCTAGCACTTTTTTCACTCTAGACTTTTACTGGGCTGCCACAAGACTCTGCCCTGAAGTGTGAGTCCAGTAAACATACCATTATGGTGAGAAAATGCCTTGCTGCTTTGCTAAGGCAGATGCTATGTTACTACTTACCATACTGCCACCATCAATGCCTAAGCCACACCCAGACTGCACTGACTCAGTGAACAAAATGCACAGATTATTCTGCCCACCATTTTAGCTTCAGTTGAGATGTTTACATTGTCATTCAGGTATCAGACTGCCCTTAGGAAGCTCATTGTTCTCTTCAGCAAAGCTCACCTCCAATTCCTTGGGTATCTCTACCAGGTGACTGTAAGGTGTGCACCAGATCCCCAGAGTACCTACTTGGGGCATATTTATCATCCTCCTGTTAAAGGATGCAGCTCTGAGGATGAGAATTATGCACACAGGTCACAGCCCCAACAAGCACTTTACAAGCAACCACATCAGAGGTGCAGCCACATGACAGCTTGTTCCAGTGCTCCAGAGGGATCACAGACTGTCTCCAGTCTTACCACACCTTCCTAACACAGCACTGTGGCCAGGTACCAGACATTTGCTCACACATCTGCAAAACACTAGTGACACAACCCAGATGAAACAGCAACCATAGGTCATCTGCAAGAACCTTAGCTTCATGTCCTCTATATAGCCAATGACCCATGTAGACCTCTTCATGACTGATTCACAACTCAATAGTTTTGAAGGTGATATCAATGTGTCTGTCCAAAACCAATTAGCTGTTTTTCTAGGAAAAAAGTTGAACTAATTAAAGACAATATAATTTCCTGAACAACAAGTCAGACTGAAGCCTTGTCATTTGTGTGACAGCCTAACAAAAGTGCTTAAATGAAGTAAGATTTAGTTGCCTTTGTTGCCTTTAACCATGGCAAAAATTCAGGCCATGCCAAGGCATAAGTGCTAATAACAAAACCAACTGGGATAGCTTCTTGAAGCAAGTAAACCTCACATCAACTGTATCACACAAACTGTAACTGTACTAAAGCATCAAGTGGCAAAGCACTTCAAGTGGGGTATCCCCAGCTGTAAAAGATGAGTGCACTGAATACATTTATTCAAGAAAAAGGTTTTAGATTAGATTTTAAGTCTAAAGTGTGATTTTATACTCCAGTGAAAGGTAGCTTCGCTAGCCCTTGTCCAGAGTTCATCTGCTTTATTCATGGCTACTTCCACAAGCTTTATACATCAGCCAGATGGGAGAAGAGTACTATTCTATTCCACACCAGACAAACAATTCCCATTTTAGAGAATTGGTTCTGTGGCCTTAGCAATGCAATTTTATTTTGGCTTGCTTTGGATGTTATGTTTTCCTAGTACACCCTCTACTGACACTCCCCTTTATATTTTCTGCAAGACACCTCTCAAATTCATTCAGTTATCAACTCAGTCTTTCAAGACTTAGAATACACAGCTGCTGTCATTGCTTCTGCTTACACCTATGAAATACAGGATCCAGGAAGTCATAAGATCTTTGAGCAGTTGCAATGAGGTGTATTAATTAGTCAGGCTACAATAACCAATACACAGTGTACAGATTACACGATGCTCTGCCTACACAAGCCCGTAGCTTCTGGAAAGCTACAGGACAAAGTAAAGAAGTTGCAACCACCACCACATCTGGGCAGAAAAGTTACACCAGGTACAAATAATATTTCTTGGTACTCCCATCCCTCACAGTCCTCTCTCTAGAGTGAGGAGGGCTAGTAACAAGGAGAGGGGCCACCAAACCAAATACATAAAAAGGATGGCTAAATCAGCTACTTTACATGTGTATATGGTGCCTCTCCAACAGGGGACAGAAATGCTTTACTGATGAGTGTGACAAGCTGCACTGGCTGAGGAGGAAGTGCAGTAGCAGACTCTCAGAAGGCGAGACCTTAAGACCTGGTCTTATGGTAAGACAAAATGTGACATGGCACGCAGGTTGAAGTCACGACCTAACAGGACAAGAGGAACACAGGGCAGGCTCTGCTGAGGCAGAAGACTTACCAGAAGCAGGCTGACACTTCTTGAGCCTGGCTTAGTAGCTGAGCACCCAGGGGCAAATCTTTCCTGTCACACAAACACCCAGAATGAGGAAGGAACAGAAAGCAGAGCAGTACTTCCCCATTGTGTACATATAACATCTTAGGTCTAAGCAGTCCAGGAACATGGCCCCAGTATGAACAGTTTGGTCCATGAAAGCCCATTTTACAATTAAAAAAATGAAATCCAGGCTCACATGCAAAAAAAAAAGTCTCTCCATTGGTCCAGTCTTCTTACACTGTTTCAATTCTGGCTTCATCTACAAGAAGGGAAATGGCTACTTGATACTTACAAGAAATTACCCATCCAGCAGAGACAAGAAATATATTGTGGTTTCTTCTGTAAAGACTTACATCTGCAGTGGTTAAGCTCTTGTCAAGAACTGGCCAGCTGCACCTCAGGCATCCTGTTTCACAGCCCCACTTCAAATTCTGGATTAGCCTTTCAGCACATCCATGCATTGCCAAGAGGGGAATCTGCCTGGATTCCACATGAACAAGCTTTCACCAGATGTACTACCAATGTGATTACTCCCATTCCTATCCCTAAAGAGTCCCAGACTCCCAGAGCCAATCAGAACAAAAAGGTAGAGGAGGTCACCAACTACAATGACAGCTGTGGCGAGTCAGAATAGAAAGAGTGGGTTTTAAACCCACCAGCTGGGAAATACAATCTCACAGCCTGAGACTGCTTTATTTGCTAAGCATGGCTGTGGAATAAGCATGGCTGTACTTGAGAACCCGGAAGCTGCCAAGGTTGTCAGGCCAGGATGGATTCAGCCTGGCAACCACAGAAGCTATAAAAGGGCAGGAGAGCAGAATGACACATTGAGTCAAAACTGCAGAACATCTACCAGCTTCAGGAAGCCCCAACTCACCAAGGATCCTTTGTCCCAGCCAGCCAAGCTTCTCAGGCTGATGTACATGATGACCACACATGTACATGCATACCTGACTGCCTTCACCCTGAAGGATGTATCTTTTTCACCTTCTACAACAATCAGCTCAGCTGATCCATAAAGCTGAACTGAAGATACTGTACCTGACTGGTTACTATTTTGGGTAAGAACACTATTAAAAGTCAGAGGCTACATAACTGCAGCTGACCACTTCAAAAATTGAAAAGCACATTCACAGAAATCAACATGCCAAATAGTAGCATAACCCACTGGGAGTAGTGTAGCTTTGGTGAAGACATCAGCTCTTTTTCATATCCTCTGGGTTCTTGGACAAGAGAGGTTGGTTGCCAACTAATTGAACTAATTACTCTGCCAGTTATAGGCCATCAGCAGTGGATTGCACCATGGATGAAACAGATCCACCACACCAGTCTTTGCTGGCAGTCTGGTCTTGAGAAGTGACTCGTGGGAACAGATACGAGGAACACCTCTCAGAAACGTCCTATGAAAACACTGGTTCACCAACCCAGAGGGAGAAGTGTCATGAAGTCTTCCATCAGATCCAAACATAATGCTTGTGTACCCTGTCTGTCAATAACTGCAGTCTTTGGATGGTGGCCAACATTCTCAGTAAGAGCATCCAAGCAGCTTTAAAAAATACCTCAGAATTGATCTGTAAGTAGCAACTGCTAAACCAGAACTACTGACAAAACTGGAATCTTGGATTTCTAGTATCAAGAAAGCTTTGTTAAAATTCCTCCAAAAGCTCCCCATTTTACATATCTTCACAATCCCAAGGCTTGTATAACTAGCAGATGAAAGGCCCATACCTTTAAAGTCTGAACATTATAATCAAAAGGGCTGTTAAAGGACAATTATACTTCTTGGACTTTACCAAAACCAGCTTACAGCAGCACAAGGGCTGCAGCTTGGGAGTTACCCAGCTTGTTAAGTCACTAGGAATCTACAAGCACACAAACTCATACACACAGGATACCCCTGTCATGAGAAATAGCTGTGAAAGGATGCAAAACACCAGACTGACAGATTACCGAGAGTCATCTGAGTTAGTGAAGTGTCAAAACATCACCAAGACAACCCTAAAAGTGCTAGCTACTGTAGGCACTGATGGGATCAAGCACAATATGTAAAAGACCTCCAGCCAAGTTGTATTTCCCAGTTTGAAGGAGGAGAAGATTAAGAGATGGATCGTTTTGAAATCTAGAGCTGTGGAGTAAAGCACATTGAGAGGATCCCAATAGTAACAACAGGCTAAAGAATCACATAGAATCATTATGGTTGGAAAAGACCTTTAAGATCATCAAATTCAATCATTAACTACTCTACCATGGCCACTACTACCATGTCTAGACAGCTTTTAAATACATTCAGGGATGGTTATTTAACCACTTCCCTAGGTAGACTGTTCCAGTCTTTGATAACCCTTTCAGGACTGAAGTTTTTTCCTAGTGTCCAACCTAAACCTCCCCTAGAACAACTTGATACCACCTCCTCTTGTCCTATCAGTTGTGACTTGTGAGGAGAGACCAACACTCACCTCTCTACAACCTCCTTTCAGGTGGCTGCAGAGTGTGATGAAGTCTCCCCTCAGCCTCCTGTTCTCCAGGCTAAACAACCCCAGTTACCTCAGATGGTCCTCATAAGATTCATTCATTTATTTGTTGCCCCTCTCTGGACAGGCTCCAACACGTCAATGTCTTTCTTACACTGTGGTACCTAAAACTGAACACAGTACTCAAGGTGCAGCCTCACCCATACCAAGTACAGGGGGACAATCATTTCTCTAGTCCTGCTGGCCACATTATTTCAGATACAGGCCAGGATGCCATTGGCCTTCTTGGCCACCTGGGCACACTGCTGGCTCATGTTCAGCCAGCTGTCGATCAACATCATCAGGTCCCTTTTTGCTGAGCAGCTTTCCAGCCACTCGGCCCCAAGCCTGTAGCATTGCCTGAGGCTGCTGTGGCCCAGGTGCAGGACTTGGCACTTGGCCTTGTTGAAGCCCATAGGAGTGGCTCAGCCCATCCATCCAGCCTTCCTAAGTCCCACTGAAGAGCCTTCCTGCCCTGAAGCAGAACAACACTCCCACCTAATGGTGTCTTGTGCAAATTTACCGAGGGTGCTCTCCATCTCCTCTTCAAGGTCATTGATAAAGATATTAAATAGGAGTGGTCTGAGCACTGAGCCCCAAGGAACACCACTTGTGACTGGCCACCAACTGGATTTATCTCCATTCACTATCGCTCTCTGGGCCCAGCCATCCATCCAGTGTTTGATCTATCAGAGTGCATGCCTGACCAGGCCTAGGGCAGACAGTCTTTTCATGAGGATGCTGTGGGGAACACTATCAAGTGCTTTACTGTCTCCAGAAACAGACTCTACATCCCTGGGCAGCCTATTCCAGAGCTCCAGCACCCTCACAGTAAAGAAGCTTGTTCTCATATTTAGATGGAAGCTCCTATGTTTCAGCTTGTGCCCATTGCCCCTTGTCCTGTTACTCAGGACAAGCCACCCACACTCAGATGCAGCATTAGAAAAAAATGCAGAAATACAACTTCCAGAAGAGAAAAAGTATTAAAGAGGTGCTCCAGAGGTAAAGACCTTTGCCACTTTTCCCATGCTCTAAGAAAGCCATCCAGACAACTACAGTTTACTGTCAGAGCTCATCAAGACAAGACCACTCAGTCTACAACCTTTAAGCACTTCTACGATATTACTGATATCTTCACCAGATTTTCCTGATAAAAATCTAGAAAGACTGTACAATACAGATGCTTACCATGATAATTTTGTTCTTTCCATTCTCCTTTGGTGTAAGGAATTAAAACACTGCAGACGACTTTTGGTAAACTCCCCCAGACTCATGGAGATTTAGTTGGCTTCTACTCCAACCAGTCCTGCAGGGAACTACCATCTGCAAAGGAATCAAGCTGCAAGTTTTGGCCTTGAGATGCTTGGATCCCAAGAAGCCATTTCCTTTATTCAGCCACCTCAAACACTAGCATAGTTTTTTCTATTCTTGACCAACACCAGTGAAAAGAGGAGGAAATATTAACCTAGGCCATCTAGCTAAGGAATCTTCAATTGCTGCACATTTGTTATTCAAGGAGCTACATATGATCCAGGACAGCATGCCAGTTCTACACAACAGGATGGAAGAGGCAGGGAGATGATGACTACCCAACATTTGCTATAAAGGTGGGTAGAAGATACACACTAAAGATTTCAGGCATCTGTGGTTTCAGGCAAGAATAATGTGCTGGGTTGACCTAGCTGGATGCCAGGTGCCCATCATAGCCACTCTATCACTCTCCTTCCTCAACAGGACAGGAGAGACAAAATATAATGAAAGGTTTCTGGGTCAAAATAAGGACAGAGAGATCATTCAGCAATTACCATCACAGGCAAAACAGACTCAACTTGGGGAAATTAATTTATTGCCAAACATCAGAGTAGGGTAATGAGAAAGAGAAAATCAGAGTGAAGTTGAGCCCACAAAGAAGGGAGGGGTGGGGGAGAAGATGTTTTAAGATTTTTCTATCTCCTTGCCCTACCATTGGCACAGGGAATGGGGTTTAAGTCAGTTCATTGCATATTGCCTCTTGCTGCTCCTTCCTCCGCACGGGGAGGACTCATTATGCTCTTTCCCTCCTTCAGGATGGGGTTCCTCCCATGGGAGACCATCCTCTACAAACTGCCTCACCCATTAAGACATCAGCCACAGCAGTGCCTCCTTCCCAAGTGCTCCAGAACTACCACAAGGACTGCAAAGCTGCCATCAACCACCAAATCAACCTGGAGCTCTGTGCCTTCTACATGTACCTCACCATGTCCTACTACTTTGACCAGGATGATAGGATGATGTGGCTCTACGAGACACAGGGGAAGCTTCTAGCAGCTTCTCACAGAAGCTACTCCTGCAGCCCCCCACTAGCAAAACTTTGTGGCACAAACTAATACATCCGATCATTGTTTTTTTTCTTTACAATACTGTCTAAGCTCATACATTTGCTTTCCCCTTCTCTTATGCCTTCCACAGGGACACCAGTCATCCACATGAAAAACAAAAGATACCATCTTGGTACTGCCTACCAGCCAAAAAAAGAAAATCAGCAACTGAGGAATCCTGAAGTAATAAATAGAGATTTGACTACTCAATTTTCATATTGCATAATGCGGCTAAAAGCCCACTACACACATGTGATGAAACCAGGCAGAATGCAGAAGTGATTGCACCAAGTCCATGTGGTCAGTCAACATTTGTAAAGTCATAGCTAGTGAATCCTAATGATATTCTAAACATTAAAATTAATCTTTAACGAAGTGGCTTCAGTAGTAGCCTCATTCCAAGTTCTGTATGAGAAAAAAAGCTCAGTGTGATCAGATGGCTAATTTTCCCCACTGAAATTAGGTGACAAATAAGGACAAAGACTTTTGTATGCATTAAAATGACAATGTTCAAGGTAAACAGTAAGCATTCACATTGTTCTATGTTCTTCCTACAAGGCAAATCTCAGTCTTCAAGTTATATTAATATTCCACATAGCTCCATGTTATCTCAAGATGTTCATAAGCTACATCAGAAAAGAAAAAGCAGGGTGACCTAAGCCAGTAGGAATCCCATTGACAATGCCATGACCAAGCAGTAAGGACCCTGTTCATTTGAACAAGTGTCATAACTCCAGGGATCTCATGTCATCCAGTCATGATACAGGAATGCAAGAGCTGTAGGTAGACATCTGTTCTTCTGCATTACCAGACAAAACAATATATTAGTCTCTGCTATGTTAGCATGTCATGTTATGTCTTCATATCTGTCAAGACAGTCACTCACCAGAGAGTATGTATTAATAAGTATTAGTAGTCCTATTTAAGAGGATAAATACAGAACAGTCCAAACCACAAAGTGACCCATCTTAGTAAAAACAAAAGAGTGGAAATAACTTTTTACACTCAAAGCACCCAGCCTCAAGAACAAACTAACTGCTACAGAGATCTGGCAGATTTCATAAAAACATGAAAAGGAAACCTCAAGGAAACAGAAGTGCTTGGAAGAGAAAGTAATCTGAAATTCAAGGAGCAACAAGGGAGGTGGAGTGACAAGAAAACCACTCAATACTTAATTAACAGGACTGATGAAGAAATTGAAAATAGATATTTTAAAGTACAAATTAAGGTTACATTTTTGCTCTAATCTTTGTTTTCTCTTTCCACTCACCTGTCTAATTCCCTGGCCTTAAATTTGCTATGCAGCTGGCAGTTGTTTGGGACAGAGTTGACTGTAAAAGAAGTAACACAGAAAAGCAGCAGAAGAGAAACAATCATACACACACAATCTCACATGCATCCAGCACACAGAGAACTCAACATATTTCAGGAGAAAGGCCTGGCCTCTAATTTTCCTTAAAGGAATTACTTTTTTTTTCTACATACATTTGCTGAAACTCTAATACATAACTTGTACTTGTGCATTCTTATATAAACCACAGTGCAAGAAAGTCCAGAGCAGCACTACAGCTGCTCCAAAGATACAAACCAACCCCAAATTCAGTTTAATAGCAATACTTAAAAGTTGTACTATGATTTTATCAGTTACTAGTTGTAACTTGCAGTTGGTATTTCTGACCTGTATAAGCTACAAATATAGTCCTTGAAAAATCATTTGCTGAAGTCTGGTAACAGCTACAGCTTTGCAGATACTGCAGAAAGCTGATTATTGATATAACTTAAAAGACTGTATTTGCATTCATATCATTTGTGAGATAGAAGAATCTTTTCAAAGCTGCAGGAACCCATCAATGATGCTTTAAATCTAGAAAATGCATTAAGTTTTTCTTTGTGCTTGAATTTCTGCTTCTGCAGAACAGGAAAATATATTTCAAGTGAAACTAATCCATTTAATACAACTAATTTTTGTTTTGGTCCAGATATAATGCATTCCACACATCTCGGACTATGAGTCACTATTTCATAAAGCTATCTCACATTCATATTTGTTTTCCAGTGCTTCAGTGAGGAAGAAACTAGCCCACCATTTAACAAGTGCAGTCTTAGTTAACAGGCCATAATTGGGATGCCAAGACAATAGTTTCTTTGTGCACAAAAAAACTAAGAAACACTGTATGATGACAAAAACTGCATACAAGCTTTAGGATCAATACACCAGCAAACCAGAGACAGTTTATTCAGGACCATGTGGCTTGAGAGATTACAAAACACCAATTCCTAAAGATTGAGAAGTTAGTAGCCTGTCAATCAGCTGTTTAACAAAAATTACACCTTTGTCAACTAAGCATTGTAATCTAAGCAAAAGCTTCAAATAAATCAATACTTCTGTCACGATGCTCCAAAACCCAAGATATACATCTAACAAAAGTCCAGTTCAACTGAGGTTTACTCCATTAATACTTATGTATTTAAGAAGCATATACAAGTTCTTTATGTAACATATGCTACTGCTACTGTCTTGCTAACAAAGAATTATTTTAAAAAACAATTGCTAGCCCCCTACCCACACCTCACTATCTCAGAAGGGTAACAGAGGTACCAGCAATATCGCCAGACCTCAGGAAATTGCATCAATCAGAAATTAAGCAATGCACGCAAAGAGCAAGGGAACCTTCTGATCTCTAAACAGCAATCTCTCACTACAAGGCCTGGAAAGAAATATGACTTCCAAGTACAACCCAAGGTTTGTTTTAAACCCACAGACCTGTGTCCACAAGGATGAAGCACTCAGGAGCGCAGAACATATGCCTCCATCGGGTGAGGCAAGCAACAGCTTCTTCTCAGCTGCCACACAGCAGCCTTAGGATCACAGTTCCCTCTCCATCTTCCCTGGCCTCTCCTAGCCCCAACACATGGGGAAAGGTTGACAGCCCCAACCACCATGAGGCAACAAGGCACCTCACCTGCTCAAGGACCTGCACAGTGGCTACATTTGCTTCTCCCCGACCATGCAAGGTATAGTAAGTTTTCTTTATTAACAAAATGCTGAAGCCGGTATCGCCCTCACAGCTCGGCTCCGCTCCCCTCCCACGGCCACCGCCCAGGCCTCAAGCGGCAGTGCCACCTCCAGAGTCTTTTCTATCGCAGAAAACCCGATGGGGCGGAACCTAGGCTCCAGCCCGGGGACTCTATTGGACAGCTGTTTTGTCAATCATCGGAAGCGGGCGAGCGGCCAGCGTGCCTGGCCCCTGAGCCGGGCCCTTGCGTGAGTGCCGTGTGTGCCCCCTAGGGGCAATGCGGGGAGCCCGCCTGATGGTGGGGGCTGGTCCGTCCCTGCGGCAGCGTCCCCGGAACGGCGCGTCGGGAGGGGCAGGAGGCACGGGAAGGGCGGCTCGAAACAGCTGGGTGACGCCGGGGGGACGGACGGACCGACAGACGGACGGGCGGCACTGCGAACGCGGCGGGCGGCTGTGGTAGCGCAGCGCGGCGGTGGGACTGGCCCGCGCTGCTCAGCCCTCGTCCCCGCTGACCGCGGTGGCCGGCGGATGGGGTGAGGCGCCCGCCGCGGAGGGCAGCGGGTCGGCCATGGCCAGCGCCGGCCCTGAGGACGGAGAGGCAGCGGCGAGGGAGGAACAAGCCCTGAGGAAGCTGGTAGTTCGGCTCCAAAACGTACAGGAGAGGAAGCGGCTGGAGACGCTGGTGCAGACCCTGAGCGATCTGCTGGAGCTGGCGGCCCGGCAGAGCGGTAAGGCGCGGGCGGCCCGGCCGCCCTGCCCTGCCCTGCCCCGCCCGCCGCCGGTCGCTAACGCGGCCTGTCTCTGTCCCCCCACAGCCCCTCGACTCTTCAGCGACAAAAACGTCCATGTGCCGTTGCTGCTGGTGGTGGACCTGTACCCGGGCGCGGCGGGAGTGCAGCAGGTAAGGGCGGTGCGGCTCTGAGGGGCCGGCTGAGGGTGAGGGCGGGGACGGGGACTGGGGCCGCGTTGCTGCCGCGCTCGCTTTGCTGCTTACGGTGGGCCGAGCACCGCGGTCATTTCCCAGAATAAAAGTTACTGCTCGGCTTGTTGATTTCTTTTTAACTTGCTCTCTTCTGGGTCACTTGATGTAGGACTGTTGATCTGTACAGGGCGCTGTATCCGCTTGCATTTAAAGGGACAAGTGTCGCAGCTTTTTGCAGGTACCACTTGCTGTATCTCTATTCAGAAGGCAGAAGGCGAAGTAGAAAATGAAAAGTGTGCAATATGAATACTGTACGATACAGGCTTCTAAATTACCAATAATGTTATCTAATATATTAGATAATATATTAGATACTGAATACTGAATTTTGCCGTGGCTAGACAAACTTGGGAAAAGCAGAATCTGACAATATCAATTCAAATATAATGTAGCCCTGTGCTAGAAAGAGAGTTGTACTAGCCCATTTTTTTATTGGAGGGGCTGAATCTTTTAGCTAAGAGTAGGTTCTGCAATTTAAGGTTCTGCTTGACTGCTCCTGTAACCTAACATTGGCCCATTTAGGTTAGGTGTGGCACTTGCACAGTTTGATGTACTTACAGTATAGCTGCCAGACTTGTCATATGAAACAGCTCCTTCCTGGCAGGCATGTACTACATTTCTGACTATGCTATGCTTAAAGGATGTTTATAAGTTCCAAGTTACTGTTCAGCTCGCTTGATAATTTTTTTTTAAGTCCATTCATATGATTACAATATTTTTTGGCATCTTTTACTTTTTCCAGTCGAAATAGAAGGCAAAACAACTTATATCACAAATGCCTCTTAAGTAACAGTGTATGCTAAGTGTTTTG
This sequence comes from Megaceryle maxima, assembly GCA_024605025.1. Taxonomy (NCBI): domain Eukaryota; kingdom Metazoa; phylum Chordata; class Aves; order Coraciiformes; family Cerylidae; genus Megaceryle; species Megaceryle maxima. The sequence goes on from JANHGN010001864.1 coordinate 80,751, forward strand.
TTTGTTTCTTTGTTTTTTGTCCAGTAGACCTTAGCTATAAGTCAAATATTAATATTTCATATTAAAATATGAATTTGTACTTGTGTAGTGATTAGTCTGGAGTAACTGTGACCTCAGGTTTCCTCTGAAGCCAAAATATTTGTGCAGAGTCTGAAGTTAAAACTCACTTTATTATTCAGTTACCCGGTCATTAAGAAATAAAGAAGGATGAATCAACAGTCATTTTCAGGATAAACCATATTATGCA
>JANHGN010001865.1:0-47164 GCA_024605025.1 Megaceryle maxima
AAAACCTGAATTTGTTCAATTTCACACTGCAGTGGGCAAATTGAAGACAGCTGGCATTATTCATCTGTGATTTTTTTTTTTGTGTGTGTGTGCTTGTTTTGTTTTGTTTTAACTGTAGCTGTAACTTCCTCTTTCTGTTATTTGAAGATTGGATTTTTTCTAATAGAAAAAAATTTGTTTAACCTTTGCCTGTGGAATAAAGTTTGTTTTCCTTTATACCCTGAGGCCTGTCCCTTTTACTAAAGGGTTATATTACATGTGATTTTCCCTTGGAAATTAGAGAGCAACCCTGCCTCTTCTGGGAAGTGAGAGAGTAAAAAAAAACCTAGTCTGACATATTGAAAAGGTTTTGCTGAACTCTTCTTCAGAACTGCGCTCCAATTTTTTTTAAATCAGCTTCAAAGTCAATGTCAAATATTGCCTGAACTTTTTATTTCAGTCTACAGTATATATAGTAACTTGTAAGACATTCATTTAAGGACATATATTTACAGATACGCTTGTATAATCTGTTACTCTTGCTAAAACTCACTTACAAACTCACAAACTGTACTTAACTTGCATGGGAAAACTCCAGGAGGATTTTGCCACAGTTTGCTGAGAACCTGTTTCCAGAACTAATTCCATTACTTTTGTGAGGAAGAGGTATTTTTTTAAAATGTACTTTCTGCTTTTATTTACAGATACTATATACCTGTTAAGCAAAAGTGCGTAAGTATTTCTTCCTTTTTTTCCTGAGTGTCTTATGTAGTCTTGTCAGAATATTCGATTTAGATGCTCCCTTGTTTCAAGGTGGTTTTCATCTCCCAGGGTTGGATGAAAGCTGGACCTTGTATGGGGAACCAAAGCCACAAACCTCATGAAGGAAAAAATGAGCAATAGTTCTTTGTACACCACATACCCCATGCATACATATCCCAAACCAAGCAACTCAGCTGACAATAAAAGTGGATGTTGCCAGGATCTTGCTCAGTCAGAGCCTTGAGATGTCCAAGGTGCTTCTACATCTGGTGCTGGTGCTTTCTGGCAGAGCCTCTGTCTTGGTCAGGGATGTTCTGGAGAGAGCTTGCACTTCCACTTAGGTTTGGGTGCAGACAGATTCTGTGTTTATCTTATTTTGTTTACATTATGACTCATATCCCTGAATTAATAATTAATTTTTGGGTGGAAGAAAGTAATGATTACATGGATTTATATTAAAGAAGGTGAAAAATGTAGTGAAAACAGAATTTTATTAGAGATTTTAAATAGCAAAAGCCGTCATTCATTCCCTTTTGAATGGGACATGACAAGAGATGTATTTCATCACAAATGAAGAAAAACTCTCCTTAAACCACCACTTAGTAGAAGTAAAAAGTATATGCATCAGGTTTAAATGAAGATAAGCAACAAAAGAGAGTGTGAGAAGGACCTCAGACTGAACCTCACTGTAACATTATATATACAATTAATTTTAGTATTATTATGGTGTGAGACTTTCTGCAGGATTACAAGTGGTGTTAGTACCCAGGTAACTTACAAAGCAGAAACTGACAGTCAAGAACTAAATGACCTTTTAGTACTTAAAGGGGGCTTATAAGAGAGATGGAAACAAACTTTTTAGTAGGGCCTGTTGCAATATGACAAGGGGTAATGGTTTTAAACTAAAAGAGGGGAGATTTAAAGTAAATATAAGGAAAAAAAAAAAACAAGAAACCAACAAAATAATGAGGATGGGGAAACACTGTAACAAGTTGTCCAGAGAGGTGGTAGGTGCCCCATCCCTGGAAACATTCAAGGTCAGGTTGGACATGGCTCTTAGCAACCTGATCTAGTTGTAGATGTCCCTGCTCACTTCAGGGGGGATGGACTAGATGACCTTTAAAGGTCCCTTCCAACCCAAAGCAGTGTTATGATTCCGTAATTCTTTCAGGACAGATGACCTAATATATAGACTGTATATCAGAGACAGTGGGAAGTGGATAATGCCATTCACAGTCAAAATGAACACTCCCCGAGGAAGCTTTCCTCGATGACAGATGATTATCTTGGGAAGAGAAGCTATATCCAAACAATTCCTCTTAGACCTGCACAACTGGGCACTGTGGCCCAAAACACAGCACCTATGTGTCTCTATGTTGGGCTCACCCTACCAGAGCACAGCCTTTAGGATTCCACTTTATCCAAAGTTTTCCACAAAAGATGTAAAAATGTCTTTTGGACATGTAAGAAATAACTTGTCTTGCTGGAGCAGCTCTGGCAGCTGCTGACTGCAGCAGGAGCAGCTGCCAGGTGTTCCCACAGTGACCCTAGCTGTGATTGCAGGTCTAGCCTCTTCACTCCTGCAAGAAAAATAGCTGTGGGATATAATGCCTTTTGTCCTTGTTGTTGTTGCTGTTGTTTATTTTTTTTTTTAGAGGTGCAAGACTTTTTAAATGTAATTTCTGGCCTAGCTCCACAATTTATACAAATGGTTCTCATCAGCCTTAGAGCATACCAGTGACAGAATTGGTTTTCATAAATTACCGTAAATAAATGCATATAAATGCCTTTTAAAATGACCTGGTCCTCAAGACTTGACTCTTATTTCTTCATACAGAATACAACGCTCCTAACCAGATCTGGAAAGAAAGTGATTGACTGAAGCACATAAGACTCAGCTTATGATGTTTGCCTCCTCCAGACTCTGGCGAGATACTGCCAAGGCAGACGTGTGAATGTCCACAGTGGATTAATCTCTTAACTGCAACACTGCTGTTTTCCCTACTTTAACCTTTTCTTTAAGACCTTCTGCTGTTGCCTCATCTGTGGACCTGTAACTTGAAATCTGACCTCCCAAAGCAGATGATTTTACAGCTTCAGCAACTGACAGCCTGAGAGACAGAGAGTTTCCATCAAATAACAAAAGAGTCAAAGCAACAGAAAGATTTCTGGAGGGCATGGAAACTTCCCCCTCATGTATTTAAAAGCAAAAAGTGTCTGTAATGAGCTGTCAAGGCCATGACAGAGGGACCTATTTGCATATCTCCTTTTCCTTCATGTTCCCAGGAAGAGCTTGGCTCTGATCATGGGCATGAGGAGGTCTGGGTATCCATGGATAGGCAGGTGTAACTCAATCCTAAGAGCTCTTCAGTCTTTTGAAAAGGGTAACTTTTATTAAAGCATAGTCTGGGTGTTGCTGATGAGTAGTCAGGAGGTTTTGACAGAAAACTTTCCTTCTGGAAGTTGTTTTCTTTGATAAGTTTTGGTTTAGATCTCATTTGCAGGCTGCAGGGGATTGTGGCCAGATGCTTTCTCTGTGTTTTGTGCTCTGGCTGAACCTTGTAAACAAGCTATAACCCTCAACATAAATTTTGGCTTGCTTATTCTAGGCCCCCTTTTTGGTTTGTTTTGTTTTGTTTTTTTGTTTTGGTTTTTTTCTTTCCTCCAGCCGATCAGGACTTGAGGCTGTTTCTTATTGAAACAAGAATTTATAGCTTTTACCTATTCCTATATTTCTTTCACTTTTTAGGAGGAAAAAACTGCAATTACTTTCTAGTTTAAATTTTGTTTGCTTGTTCATTTTTTAAACTGTAGATTGCAAAAACAATAGTGCAAATGCCCAAACCTTTTAAGGTGTGCCTCTTTTTCTAAAGTAAAACACCACAATGATTGGGCTGGTTCAGAGCCTCTTGCTCTGATTTAAGGGTACCTGATTCCTCATCTTGTACTGGCTGCTCACTGGCCATAGCAATGTCTTTGTGAAAGATCACACTCCAGGGAGAAGAGAGCCTGGAAACAGCTTCTGCTTCTGCAGGACATGTATGCTTTCTCTGCTCTAAAACCACACTGTGAAAGTAGGTGCATGGCAGGTGCAGCCCTTGCATCAGACAAAACAGACAAAGCAAACTGGGTGTGCTGGAGCAGTTTGTAGCCTCAGCCAGAGCAGTTTGATGCCTCAGCCATGAAACTGCACCTCATGATGCTTAACTAGTGCCTCAGGGTCTGGACACCTTAGTAAACTGGCTTGTGGTCTGGGCTTGTCCCTTTTTTGACTGGGCTTCTCCCCTCAATCAATCAGAATGACCCCAGAGCACCATCAATGAGGGTATAAATGGGGTCCTGCCTAAGAGCCAGGGGAGTTGATTCTTCACAGAGCAGCAGGCCCTGGCAGTTGGACCCTCCCTTGGACTTGCCATCCAGGGACACTTCCATGGATTGAGTGAGTCCCTGTGGATTGAGTGAGCTTTACCCCCTCTTTGGGTGAGCGGTATCTTGGGCACTCTTGTGTGTGAGGTTTCCCCTTTATGAGTGAGTGCATGTCCAGTTTGGTTCATCTTTCCTTAAGAATTAGTTGTGTAGTAGTTAAGTCCCAACAGACATCCGACCTTGTATTTGGTCAGAAGGAGTGCTGGGCAACTTTGGTTGCGATAAACACCCATTTTGGATAACTGCTGCTGTTAATTTTGTGGGTGCCTCTGTGACAAGATGATACTTCGGTGGGTTTCCTCCTATAAAAATGTAGTTTATTGTTTCTTAAAAATAAAAGGTCCAACCCCATACCTGTGCTATGCTTGAAGCATATATAATATTTCTCCCAGGCAAAATGAGACAGCAGTGAGCCATGGCTGAGGGAATAGCATAGGAGAAGAAAATATGTTTTGATCAAAATGTCTTTACATACTTTTGGCAGCTAATTACAGCTGCCAGTGGACATGCTCAGGAACAGCTGAGGCTTCCTTACATCCTATGAATGACTACATGGCATAGGGACATACAGGGTTTTTTGTGTAGGAGACAATTTGGGTGCAGTTTGTGCACTATATTGGGGTCACCTTCCAGGTGACCTATTCATCAGGCCAATGCCTAGGCCATCACAGGGGGACTACTGATGGCACTGGTCCATGTACCTCTCTTCACCATGGCTGCCCTGTTCTCCCCATGAAAGCATGGCCAGGAGGTGGTTTAGCTTTCTCCTCCAAAAGAAATGTGTGCTTGCTGCCTGGCAGCTGGGCTGGCAAAGCTGCCAGATCCCTTGCGACAGTGGCAGGCCGCCAGGCACCAGTGCATGGCCATGCCTTCCTGGTGCAGAATGGGAGGAAGAGGTGGTGTGTAGGGAACACCCTGTGCTGGCGCAGAGGAGCTGAGGCAGTGTGCCACCTGCAGTGCCTTTGCACGTGTTATTTCATGGAGCTCAGTGATCAGGAGGCTGATCTCAGGAGGTGAAGTCTACCAAAGTGAATCGGCAGCCCTCGCTTTTGCTGGTTCCCCTTATGTGGCAAAAGCTGTGTGGGTGTTGGATGAATCACAGGTCTGGGACTGCTTTGGGGTGTATAAGCTGTGTGCCTGCTCTCAGGTCCTCTGGCTGTTAACCCATGATCTTACAGCCTGCCCTTTCTGCTGCTTCATGCAGTTGGGGAAAACAGAAGCCTTTCCTCCTGAGGACTCTGTTTTTTTGCCATCCAAAAATACGCATCATCGCACATCACCTGTGCCACTACTGCTGCTGCTCTTCTAGGTCCTTCTAGAGAGGCTCTGCTTGCCTGATCCTTGCTTGATATTCTTAGCCAGAGACACTTGCTGGAAACAGACATGAGCAGTTTCCTATGGATTTGGTTGGACACATCTGTGTCTGCTGAGCTGCAAGTTCCATTTAAAGCAATTTTCCATGAACAGGGCATTCAGAGCATTTCTCTCTGGAGTGGCCTCCCCAGTGTCTAGCAAAGGGTGGGCTCTCACACTGGCTCTTCTCTCACTGGGGTCATTAATAGGCCTCTCCTCTTTCCCAGATGCATTTATGTGAAGTGTGTGGGAACTTAATTTTCTGCCCTCTCTTCTAAATGGGGCAGATAGAGGCCAGTGGCTTGACAGCAGCTTGGGAAGGAGGAGAACAAGGTGGCACTGAGCACAGAGCCTTGTTTCCTTCGGAAAACATCCCAGGAGCAGGATGGATGTATATATAGAAGCAGCTTACAGTTTTATCTGCTTTATGATAAAGCAGTGCCATGGAAAGTAGCTGGGTACAGGGAAAGAGGCTTTTCAGGACATTAAGTTTCCTGCAGTGTTCAAGCGTGGACAATGCAATTCTTAGCTGTGTAAAAGGGCTATTTCAAAAAGCCTTTTCTCCCCCTGCAAAGCCTCACAGCCCCTCATATGTTTCTGAGATTGCCTCTGGAATGAAACAAAGGATGCAAACACCAGACCCAGTGGGTTAACTGAAAAAGATATTTTTTCAGTCAAGCAGATGGCGAATAGAAACCTACCACAGAAACTGGCTTACGCAATTCTTTTCACAACCAGTGTGTGCCTGGTAAATACAAACTGGCAGATAGAACAGTGAGATAGAGCTGGGCAAAACAGCTTGTGCTATTAAAATAGTGGAGTAAGGAGCATACAGTAATTTATAATGGACTTCTGAAGGATATGTAAAAATACAAAGGTGGTGATATAATCCGAGTGTTGTTTCAAAACCCTACAGTTAGGGTTTCTGTTCATCTGTATGGCCCACCAAAGCCTATAAATCAACAATGGTGAGAAGAATAAACCCTCAGTAGAAGCACAAGTCAACCAAAGGTAAAGGCAAGTGGCGGCTGCTGGAAGCTGTTCAGGCTGTGGATCAGCCAGAGGCATGTGAGGTCAGAGCCAGCTAGGCCCAGCCCAGCTCCACTCTGGTCCTGGGTGGAGGGAAAAGCTGTAGGAGAACAGAAGAGGAGGGAAAGCTGTGAGGAAATAAATAGATGCTGCAAAGAGCACTAGGCAAATGCCTGCCATGCAGACATGGCTGCTCTGAGCTGTGTGCCACAGAATTGTGCAGGGAATTCCATGAAGGGGATTCTGGAGCACACTGTGACATGAGTCCCAGGTGGATATCAGATGTCACTGAAACCCACTGCCATGGCACAGCCACCTGTCCTAACACCTTCCAGTAAGGTGGTCAGACGATACATGAAGATGAAGGCAAATGAAGAAGCTGAGCTGAAGGCAGCTGAGAGATTTGTACATCTTGTATGTTACAACAGTTTAGACATTAATTGTGTGGATTAAATGTTTACCACGAGGACCTGAGTTGTAAGACATGATTTAATAGTTGATGGCAGACAAGTTCAGCAAGGGCATTCAATGCAATACATTAGCCACTTTCTATATGTTCAGGCCTCACCTAGAGATTGTGGATATTTCAGAGGGTAAATGCTGCTCAAACCAGCCTGATTTAGCTCACTTGGATGAACATTTTCAGTTATTACGAGTAGGAAAATAAATACAATGTTTAAATTTTTTTAAGTGTTTATAGAGGGTATCTTCTATTGATAGGATAACAGGATCCAGTCTGGCAAAGATTGGCATTAGAACTTTGGTTCAAATTTTTTTTTGTTTGTGAACAAACTTGATGATTTTACTGCTGGTTTCCTATATCTCACTTTTTTTTTTTTTTTTTTTTCCCCTAGATTTAAAAACTTTTATTTAAAACAGTCACTTGAGTCTCTCATGTGGGTTGCATATACTGACAGCAGTGCTCCTGTGTCCACATCTTTCCTTATAGAATTGTATTTTTGATTGACTTTCATACAGAAGAAGCTCCCAGAGGAACTCGTTGAACCATATGGGTCCTATCTTTTGACATAACAATTATTGCCTGATAATAACACAATAGCAATAGCAGCATGTTTGGGAATCAACAGAGAAATACTAATGAATGTTAATACATTGTTTTAATTTACTACGTTTGTTTTGTTGATGTACTTATTAACCTTCTGGTCTGTGGTTAATAAGGAATTCTATTTTAAGGTATTATTATCTGGGGGAAGGAGAGGAAAATAATGCTGATGAAGTTAGATGATTTGTTCTTCATTTCATTCACATTTTGCTTGTTAATTGACAGCAGATTTTAACTGCAAAACCACAGACTGGGGGGACATTGATATTATTGTAATAATACAATGTCAGAGGGATGCTTTTAAAAAGAGAATGCACAGTTTATTTTAGCTGTACAAAAGGACATTGTGGCCAGGAAATGCCACACATTGCACAAGGCAGCCCAAGGGGCTATACTGGTCACACAAGCTCCATGCTGTGCTGAGCCAGCACCGAACAAAGCTGGTGGCCACGATCGCCCAACTGCGGGACAAAAGCCAACAACAAGTGGAGCACAAGACTCTTTTGTAGTGCACAGATGGTCTCTTCCCATGGGGGAAGGTTTCTTTAAATTACTCTCTCCCTATTCTTCTGCCCTTTCACTGTCATGCTTTCTGGCTCCTGGGGTCACACTGACGTGTGGTCCATTGGCGTTCTCTCAGATTGGTTTAAGACATTTAACTATGGCTTGTGATGGGATTTGGGGGCGCTGGGGAGAGTACAGAGGGATTTCGCTGGGAAAAGGAATAGCCTTAAATGTCCCTTCTCTCATCCCTCTTTCTAGAAATCTTTTCCATTCTGGATGAGTTTTACAGATGTGTCCAAAGGATATATTTAAGAATACAACTTTCACTGACAAGTAGTGAGATTCATGTTACTAAAACCTTCCAGACTGTCTGTAAGTTTCCTTCTCGAGGACTTTTATTGCCATGGTACAGAAAGCAGCATGTCTCATCTATATTAGCAAAGAAAATGCCCTCAGAAAATGGAAAGGTGGAGCCTGGAAGTACGTTTATCCAAGCTCAGATATCATGTATCTTCTAGAACCCCTACTCCAGCTTAGCAACCTTGATCAGCTCCACCTATGGCCCCACACACCCCTGCCCAGGGCCCTATTTAAGCATATCCAGGTGCTACTGCTCTTTTCCTTGGTGATGCTGCAGGGTACTGCTTCCCAGTGTTGATGGTTTTCTGCCTTTGCACTGGCCAAGATCTTCTATGGGAGAAAAGCTGTACCTCTCCAATGCTTTGGAAAGCAAATGTAAGGTAGAGAATAGCTTTACAATTTAGTTTCCTAAATTAATCCACTTCATGGGTATGAAGCTTGCATTTTAGGCCTTGAATTGCATACTTCTGCTGTTGTTTTTTGGAAGAGCTAAAAAGTACTTGAATTGTATTATAATTTGGTTATCTAATATCCCTGAATCAATTTGGAGACCTCTCTTTTAAGTCTTCACTGTAATTCCATCAACATGATGTTTAAGAACAGCATTTGATGGCTGGCTCTCAGGTGTAAGCAGTCTCTGTTATTTCCAGAAGAACTTTGTTTTCATTTCCCATTCAGATTTCTTTTCAAAGCTTTCATTTTAAAGAAAGGGAAAATCCCTTACATGTAGGGCGAGGGGTCTGGATTTCCTATCACTGTTTATTTATAAGACTCTGTGTGTGTGTCCAAAGCAGAACCTGACATTTCCAGCAGCTTCCCAGATGAAGGAAGGGAAAGAAAATAAACAATGAAGGTAGGAGGGCATTTCAGTTTGTTTAATTTCTAAGGTGTTTCAGACATATTTTCAGGCACTAAATATTCTCTTGTCTGAATTGCAAAAAATATATTCCTGATAAATCAGGTTAATCTCCAAGAAGGTGTTTCCTTTTTCCTGAGGGCTGATTTCAGGTGTTTCCCTGTAGTGAACATGATGACACACTCCTACTCATGCAGATTTTAGACAGTATCTGAGTCCTTGTGTCAGGTTTGGGAACTCCCCCAAACGGTTATTTGAGTAATAACCCCAGATTTTACATTGAAACTGTGAAGTTCTGGGACAGGAAGTGACCAGATGCATAAGGCAGCTGTTATTTCTGTTTCTTCCTTCTGTTCACAAATGCCAGAAAGAAAATAACAGGCTAAACCAGACCTGCTTTATCCACTACACTGGACTCTCTTTTCAATATTATCCCTTCTCAGTCCTCTTTCCTCTGAGGCAGCTGTTTGTTACATACTCTTCTGGTGCAATTAATGAGGGAAAACAAGGTCTACTTGTGCTGACAAATGCAGGAACCCCTGCAACTTTCTAACAGTCATGGTGAGAAGGAAAGATATCTGTGTGGTTCATCTCTTGGAACAGTGATATCTGCAGCCTGAAAGTGTTGGTGTTTGGTTTGTGCTCAGAAAGTCTATCTGTAATCTATGTACATTGCCTACAAAAAGCAGTTGTACTGTCAAGTTACAATTTGTTACAAATACAACCACTGTTGCAAAAACTTCATACCTAACACATAATAGAACAAAACTCTAAAATATTTAAGAACCTGTTTTGTCCCTTGAAGTTATTCCTCTGAAGGGAAACATACAAATACTTGGTTTGAAGTTTTTTCCTTGGAGCCTTTTAGGTATGCGTATTATACAACTACCACCTGACTCTCTTTTCAGAGGCATGCACATATGTTGCTTTTTCTTCAAAACCTTTGATTTCTTGGAAGCTCTATTGATCCGTGGTAGAAAAACACATGCAATTTAATATGGTTTTTTTTGTAATTCCTTATTCATTTCTACCCAGATTCCAGTGCCTGTTGCCTACAAAGCTAGCTTGATACAGCACATCAAGGACAGGCCAATACGGCATTCTTTTATCATTGTTCAAAGTATTCTCCAGGTTTTTGAAGATCTGACCTGTATCAAATAATTGCAGTGCAGTGGTATTATTGATCTGATCTATGATGTGCCAGATTGAGTAGGGAAGCATTTTAAGGGTCACTTCAAAGAAACTGAAATGTATCTTTTGAAATTATACTCTACAGGAAGGATGCTGAAGACATGGCAATTCTGGCTACTGTGAACCTGAATTCAAGTGAAATCTCTTAGGGAATGGAGTTAGGTGAACAAGAGCCAAAATGAGCTACTGCAAATCCCTGTGCATTGAAAGGCCGAAGCTAACATGTAAGAAACATGACAGATGAATGGATAGTGGGCTGTTTATGAAGTGGGAGGGAAAGTGAAAAAACTGACTTTGGCTAGATTATATATTTCACATCATGTTATTTCTCTTAACAGTGCTTAGAAAATAAACAAATGTGTCAGTAGACCTCAGATAACACTAGAAATGTAGTCTCATGTCTATGTTTTTTAGCTCTTAATTTTTTTGTCGTTAGGACTGAAATGCACAGGTTCCTCAACTGAACTTCTCTGTGTGTGTGTGTGTGTGTGTGCACTGACTCATTTGTTTTCAGTTTAAATGTTTGGAAAAGATACATTAGTCCAAATTAATTTTTTGATAACTTTGAATACAATGAGGTTGATGTGTGGATTTCAGTGAATTTCCACTGGAAGGGAAAGGCATCTTTGCTAAGATCAAAGCTTAATTTTTTACATTCTTTGAAATCTGTAAGAAAGCAAACTCCAAAGTCTTGGAGTTTGAGACAGATGGCTACTCTCCAACACCTCCGCTATATGTTTATGTTGCTCAGCAGTTTTACTCCCCACACTCTTCCTGTGAGAAAGTGATTTAGGAGAGAATTGATAGTTTGCTTGGTCCTGCTGTGTAATAGTGCACAAACCACTTGACCCTTTTTTACTCTTCTCACTTGAAAGAAAATGTTTTCCTGGTCTGAGAGTAGCTCAAAGTAAAAGTACAAGCTCTAGGTACACTGATGTTTGTGAAATATCAGCAAAAGGGTTTATAGCTCCAGTAACTGAAATGGATTTGTGTAGACAAACTTCCAATAATATTGGTCTGGTGATCACATTGAGCTTGAGAGGTAAGAGAATGTTATAAAACACAAACCAATATAAATAGCATGATTTATTGTAGGCTGGAGTCATTAGAAGGAAAGGTCTAGTCAAAACAACTTCAGGAGTATTATTACCAAGCACATTGATAAGACTCTCTTCCATCAGGAAGGGATGTGACAGCACACATACAGAAGTATTTTGTCATTCACATCTAGAAAAAGAAAAATCTGGTGTTTCAGTCCCATGACAACTCTTCATCATAGCTATGTATTAGGAACAAATGTCATCCCTTTCACAGTTTTCTCCAGAACAACCAAATAAACTGTGTGTATTTATAGTCTCTTGAAGAATACAGGCACTGGTATTTAAAGTGCAGCTGGTGATTCATGGAAAACTGATAAACATTAATTTCACAAACAATGGTACTGAGCATTTGCACTGTGCTCCCCATAGCTGCTGTTTCTTGTATCTTGCCACTTAGTCACACATCCTGAAACACCCAGAGATCTTCCCTGTGGTATGGATCTATTTGTGTCATAAATATCAGTACTATTTTTAGATTACTTGCTTTCTTAATATTGTACTTAATATGTCTGTGAAATAATACTTCTGTCTCTGAAACATGAATTTGCAATTGCCTCTACTGAGATGCTAGTAGAGAGCACCATCACAAAAATTGTTACTGTTGTGACACCTGTTTTGGCAGTTTTACAGATCTGTAGGAATTTATTAAGCATGAAAATAATTTTTAACACTAGGCTGGTCTTTCAGTATTACAGCTCAGGGTTTGTTTTGTTTTTGTTTGTTTGTTTGTATTATTATTTGTTTTTAATATTTTTTTCTTCTTTTTTCTTTTTTTTTTCTTTTTACTGCCTGTGCCATGTCTGTCCCGAGTAAACATAAGATAGCAGACATGGGTGAACCAGAATCTTTCCTACAAATTTAGTGCTGTGAAAAGGTGGTTATTTTCACTTGAACTCATTTCCTGAAATGTTATACAACTCTTTGTTGAGCAAAGATAAGAGGCTGAACACACTTGGTACTAATCTCTAAATTAAAACAGTGAGGAGTTAGGCTCTTCAGTAGAAAAGGGTCAAGCTAGAAGTTGTAATTCTTCAATCATTTCATCCTCTGAGTTTCCAGAGAGTTGTCACTGGTGGACTTCTCTGAATATGTGCTTATAGATGGGGAAACAGACATTTAGAAAAGTGTCTTGGAGGATTTCTTCTGTTGCTTTCTCAAAAAAAACCAACCAACCAAAAACTCCCCAAACCCCAAGGGTTTGCTGATCTGTTTTATATGGCTTTTGGTACCTTTTGTGACATATTCTCCCTTGCGGTACAAAGTGTCCTTCTGGAATCTGTTAGCAGAGTTTGGAATCTGGATTTCCCCATATGGTGAGTGAGTGCTCTCACTGCTGAATGAGGAGCTGCAAAGGCCCTTCCCCATCCTCTCTTCTGTGGTTAACGCATAAAATGTCTTTTGTGTCTAACCTATGGGTTCCCAATGCTCTCAGCCTTGTGACACAATGCCTGTAAATAGAAGGTATACTACGTCCTCATGTACCTGAATGTTGTTAATGTTTCTCTTGGGTCAGCCTCAAGAAAGTATTTTTCTAGAACATTTTTGATCTATTCCCTGTTCAAAATAGTTTATACACAGGTATACTGGATACATTAATATGTCATCGATCATTGATATGGTTATACCAATTAAGGATGTGGTTTCTCCCCACTAGACCAGAGTAGCCTTCTGATAAAATATTTAAAGATAGATTAGCCAGATACATGTGTTCCCTGAGAACCATACTCATAGAAGATGCCAGTGAAATTGTTGACTGGAAAGCACAGCAGCATTTGTTGGCCTTGGAACTGAATTGATCTCCATGATACCAGTTGTTGGAGAAAGTTGTGTGTTAAGTCCTAGGTTGTCCTGTATTTGCACAAGAGGAGACTGGATGGTGGCTCTTTCTCCAGTGCAAAGTTGGAGCTGAGAAGGTGAAGAAGGAGATTATTCGCGGTCTATAAAACCCATGGCTTGCTTTTAGTATGGTGTTATGATCTCAGTAAACAGGAGCTGATGGATCATTTGTCTGCTGAGGCATGAGACTTGTTCATGCTGCTGGACTCAGTCAGGATTTAATGAATAACTTCACAAATGTTAATGAATGTAGAAATGTAGTCTTCCTCTGGGTACTGTTGTGGGCTGCATTTGACTGCTTGCTGTATCCAAAAATATGCCTAAAGAGGGTTAATGCAGTTCTAGCAGTGAGCTGTGCCTGTTAATTACAACCCTTTGCCCTCTTGAGTCTGTGCTGTTTCCTGAACTTGGATCGGAAATGACAACAAGGTAATTGTTTAAGTGAAAGCCAATTACATTATTATTGTATGTTCACTGGCCAGTAAAACATACTGCTTGTCATAAATAGTAGTCTTGGAAAGAAATGCCTAGATCAATTCAATTTACCCTCAACTTCAAACAACCTACTTTTCAGTTTCACTGTGTGTGCATGCAAAGCAGTTCACTCACTCCTCCAGCTCTGTCACCTCCCTCCACATCAATGTTTAGAGAGGGGAAAACATAGAGGGACAGCAAGATTTGCTCAAATACATGCAAGTTCATTTGGAAAGAGGAGCAAGAATTCTGCTGCAGTTCAATGTGAATTGTGAAAGGAGTTATTTTTATCACAAAGGGCTTGCATAAAAATATACTTGTAGAAATCCCTATTGTTTGTGAACAATAGAATGCAGCAAATAATGGAGGGGAAAATATGAGCAGTCTTATTTATGCTCAAATTTTGTTTTCTTTTAAGATATGAAACTAGCATATCACAGCAGAAGAATGTGTTTTGTTAGGACTTACCTTCCCACAGCAAATTAAAAATCTGTGCCAGATCTTATCAGTCATAATTACCATAGCTTTAATGACACCCATAGCTTATGGACTCTGGCTGCAAAAGAGGATTTCTGATATCTTGGTGCAAAAGATATGATAATTTTAAGGGTGCCAGTTACACATCAATGGTATGCGTTGATTTTAAGAGGTGCTCGCTGGTGCTGGGGAAATATCTTGATGCAGATGCTTTGGCAACTTGGAAGAGATCATAATTAGCATGACATTCCTGTGAAATTTCTGAAGCATATGAAGTAAACACTATCTGCAGACAATGCTAGACACAGTCTGAAAAATCACTTTGGGTATGCAAAAGTATAAACTGGAATATTTTCTATACAATTTGTATATTTTCCTGCAGGGAAAGGGAAGATAGCTGGGGAAAAAAATACATACTTGACTTTTAAAGTGTATCTCCTTTATCCCAAGGGCCAGTCTGAGAGGACATAGATGTTTTGGGATAAGATAACCTTCCTCTCCTACAAAAGCAGCTCCTTTCTCTGTTTGTGCTGTAGGGAACTCTTCTCATAGTTTCCAAACACTATTTAAGTACTTCACACTAGATATAAATTGGGCAAAATATACAGTACTCTGATAAGGCATAGGCATGAGGCAGGATTCCCAAAAGGGTAACTCTGAGAAGAGTTTCAGTTTTGGGGTATGCTCTGTAGTTGAGTGTAAGTACTCAATAGGAGCTTTGGTCTCAAAAGTCTACAGCCACTGAGGTGGTCCAGGGATTCTGAGAACCAAAATCTTCTTATAAGCATAAGTCTGAGAATCTCAAAATGATGAGAAGAGTCACCTTTATTTTTGTTGGTGTTGCTTACTAGCTCATCCTTGCATTCATAGTCATTAGTAAAATTAACTTTTGGGACAACCTCTAGTTTTGGTATTTTCCTCTTCTACTGTAACTTCTCCTTCTCTATTTCTGCTGCTTTTTCTCTGTTCTTCTATAGTCTTTCATGTATTTTTTTTACATCATTTCCCCACTCCCTGTATCAAAAAATAACATTAGAATCGTCATTGTTAGGTTTTAACAGACCAATTAGATTAACAGCATGTCGTTGTTTTCAAATTAAATCCTGATTTATATGATGATTTTATTTGTTGGGCCATATACTAATTCCCAGTGAGTTATTTTCATAAATACAAGTGCTAGTATCCTGATGAGTTTCTGGTTTTGTCCTGTTTGCATAATAATGAAAGGTTAGGCTTCAGATAAGTCTTTTGGAGTTAGCTGGAACTATTGAAGTAGGACAGATACCTAATATCACTGCCCTAAATTTACAGGTGCCTGTGTGAAATAGGATATGCTGGTTCTCGTGTAGACTTTTGCAACTCGTGTCAAGTATTAGGAAAGCAGGATTGGATGTAGCAGGCCAAACTGGAAAGAGCTTGTTAGTTGTTGGAAGTGACGTTATAGTTTTTCTGGTTTCTCTTGTGTTTCTTTCTTATCCTGTTTTAGTCTATGAATAGCTTCTGAATGAATCAAAGCTGTTTGTACACAGAGCCCACATGGTTCCCATACTCGGTCTTCCTCAATCAAACCATAAAGGTCATACCTCCTGCTGGTGGACATTACTGATTCCAGCAAAGACAGGCTGTTGCTCTCCTTCACTCTAACCTTTTATTAATCTCTCTTCCATTTCCAGTGGGAGTATTTCCCAGGAACATATAAAGTAGAGAAATTATTGCTAGGAAGTGGCAGAATTGTGGTATCGTTGTATTGTTACCCACCTGAAAGGAGTTCTAGTTGATGGCTTTTCAGCAGAAAACCATTTTGATTTTTGTCTTCAGATATAAGTTATACTGAAAATGTTAATCAAATCACACTCATAGTTTTTAGAGCATTTGCTACAGTGAGTCTAATATGTACCTCCTGGCAAGGTGCTTAATACTGTTAAGCACTCCTTTAAATTTCAGTTCATTGTAAGCTGGTGAAAGAAAACAGTATTTTTGCTGGAACCTGCCTGTGGGCTTAAATTGGGAAATGTCATTTCCAAATGGATACAATAGCCAAATGGCTATGTGGACCTCCAGAGACTGTTTTATATACTGTTTACTCCCCTGCATCAATTGTCTGTGGGAAATTACAAGAAATATTTCAGGCAACTAAATTGGAAAGGGACTGCAGAGGAACAGGATTTCTGGTTGCAATCATTTTGGGGAGCGATTGCAGCCCCAGACCTGTAATAGCAGATCCTGCTCTGTTTATCCTTGAGGGGTTCAGCTAGACCAGCCTAAAATACCTACTAACCTTGTAAGAGGATACAAAGGTAGTACATTTCTCCAACAATGTTTGCATTCTCCCACAATATTGGCAGAAAGGAAAAGTATGTTTTGAATGCATGCAGGAAAGGTTCAGCTTGGAAAATTGTCCTCCTGGATAAAGAAGCAAGTTAAAAAGCTGAAAGCTTGTCTGTCTGGGAAAACTGGTTGTACAATGCATGGGTTTTATTGTTTCTTAACTAATTCTCATCAGAATTTAATATGAACTAGCCCAAACATAAGTGGCCTGTATTTGGCGTGTAAGTGAATTCTACAAAAATAGCAGCTCACATTCTAAGTGAATATGTCTGCAAAGGCAGCAGTGTGGTTTAACGAACAATTTCTAATGAGCTAAAGTTGTAAAGTGCTGTTGTTTCTATCCTCCATGAGAAGAATGTTGCATACAGACTTTCTTTTTCAATGCTTTTACCTTTCTTTTGATTTAATAGCTTTTAACATGCCATCAGTAAGTCTGACCCTTATCTCTCCTTATAGCCTTGATTTCACCTGATGTGAAAACTGAGGGCTTTGTCTTCACTCCTTTTATAGAAGGACTAGAGGTTTAATATCCAGGTTTTCATCCTCTTGGCGAAACATGCTTTTGTCAATGAAAATAAAACCTAAAAGTATTGCAAATGTACTTTTTTCCTAATGTCCCCACATATGCTTTAGCTCGAATAAGCAGTGAGTGCTAAATTATTGAATGAGATGGACTATGCTAAGGATGCTCGTGATTCTTTTACAGGATCAGCGTTAAGTCTTAATGGATTTCTTTTCTAAAGTATAGCTTATTAATGTTGCTATGTATATAGTGATATAAGGAAGGGATCAGACAAATAATCACTTGATAGCTGACCCACGTAGCTGGTTATATGCATGCTCTCACTACATCAGTCACAAATCAGTGAGGTCTAAATGTGAATAAGAGGGAAGCTAAATTTTTCTTGCTCTCTGACTGAAGCAGATTAAGAAACATGTACATGAATTTTTAGGATCTGATGTATGGTAAAATTTTGGAGTTGTTTATGCACAGAGTTGAGCAAACTGGGGTTTTTTTGTTGTTTTTAATTTAGGTTGTCTGACTAGCTTGGGGAGGGGAAAGGACATCTCTGGTTAGATGATATGTTTCATTTTGTTTTTTAAAGTGTGTAGCCATTAAAAGTTGGACTTCAAAATTAAAAAAAAACCAACCAAAAACAACTACTGAAAAAGTAGCAAAAGCCTCCTTTAGTTTTGTGGGGTTTTGTTTGTTTGGTGGTTTTTTTGTGGTTTTTTTGTGTGTGTGTGTGTGATTTTTTGTTTGTTTGTTTAAATTTTATTTCAAAGAAACTATTTGAAAGAGATGTGCAGGGAAAAGTGTACTGAAGCTATTTTCCACTCTCAAAGTGAAGTTAAAAATTAAGGCTAAGATAATTGCTGTGTTTTAGCACAACAGGATTTCTGTTTCTCAGCACTCATTCAAGGAAGCTTAAAAAAAAATACTGTTACATCTGATATTATAATTGCTCTTTCATGTGCTTTGGCATGCTTCAAGTTTCTTTGCTTTATTATGCAAAATCCCCACTAAAGAATATTAAAACCAATTTCCTTGAAATTATTAACAATATTTACACTCAGAAAAGGAAGTGTAGCAAGTAATTGTACTTCTTCTGTTTTCTTTATGCCGTCATTCTTTAAGACTTTTTAGTGAATTTAGGGCTTAATCTAGAAATGGCCTAATTTGCCATACTGTGGGAAGAAGGGATGGCAGAGAAGTCCTGGAGTGAGAAAATAATTAAAATGCTAATGAATCTGGCCCTAGCAAAGGTGTTTACCAAACAGACATGAAGGGAAGGAGTGTAGTTTGGAATTGCAATAAGAGATCAAAAGATGTCTGAAATATGATTGCAAAAGGAAATTAAAATATATATATTAAAGCATAATTAATTTAATTAAAGGTTTTGTAAGACAGATACAGAAGTAGGCACAGAAGTGGATGATGCAGAAGAATGTTTGAAATGAGCAGCTGATGTAATGTTTAAACATGTTAATAAGAATATGGGAGCTTTTCTCTGCCAAGAATGAGGGGATTTTTTTCTACAGAAATACAAAGTGCTTATCTGTGGAGAGAGGGAAGGATGAGGAAGAGACACATGTGGATTCTTGAAAGGTGGATTTGCCTGTTTCCCTCTTTACTGGCATGTCTTAACTGAGATAGGACAAATTCTTATTTATCAAAAGACACTCCTTCTGTCTGGATCTCCTGGTGCTAAGGTCCTTAATATCTGAGCACCTAAAAAGTGGCCTGGCTTTGCTAGAAGGAATGTACTGGGGAAAACAGAGGAGGAGGTTGGCTTACTGTTGTCAGGACTGGAATTGGTACTATTTAACTTCAGCTTACCTGGCTATGGGAAGCAGACAGTGACCCAGCAGGTAACAACACCTCTTTTGATCATCACTGAAAAAGTGACCAATTACTCTAGAGGTGGTTGTACCCAAAGTCATAAATAGTAGTACCTTCTGTGCATAAAATAGAGTTGAGAGCGGTGAATACATCTTGCCTGAATCCTCAGGGCTTAAGTGGGTATTTTGTGGCTCACTCACTTTAGTGCAACTATGCCACAATATGGGGAGGTTCTGCTTCTGCTCTGCAGGGACTCCAAGAAAATCTTTGGCCAGTCTCTCACTGTTTTAATCTCATTGGCTATTTTCAGACCAAAAATTGTGTGTAAATTGTTTTACCCTCAAAGCAAGAAGAAGTGGTTTTGCCAAAACCAACAGCGGGTTTCAAAGCCTTCCAGGTTCCCTAGAACACAAAGGCTGACTCAGAGCCATGACTCACCATCAGGAAGCAGCAAGCTGGGGACCTCTTTATCTGCTTTCATATCTGGGGTGTGGGAACTAACGATGGGGTGGGGCAGAGTGCATGTCAGTGGAAGAGTAGAAGAAAGGGTAAATACTATGGCAACTTCCACTTCTTTGGAAAAAAGAGTGGAAAATAGTCATCTTTTCTTATGTCCTTCCTTACTGACAACTAGAACTTGTTTTAATAGGGGAAGCATGTGAGCACTGTAGACCCATTGACAGTTGTACAGTGCATCAGTCCCTGGGTGAATTATTTATGTGCAAAGCAGTAGATTAATTTTTAAAATTTAACAAGTGATGAGAGTAACTCCAGGCATGCAGGGAATTGTCATTGCTAACTTTATAATGACTCTGGGCTCTGTCAGTCTGCTCTGCCTGGCTCTGTTTGCTGTCACTGCATCTTCCTCCTCATAGGCAGCCCTGCTAGCACAGCAGGTGACTTGTGAATGACATTGTGCAGGGCTTTTGTAGCTGACTTTTAAAAGGCAAATTTTGTGCCTGGATAGCAAAACTAGAACTTTCACTGGGGCATTTTAAAAGCAAAAAGATGCTTCAGGGCCTGGGATGTTACCAGTGAATAATGAGGAACAGCATATCTCTTGGCAAAACATGCTGAAAGATGCAGAGAGCTTCCTGTCTTTAGATCTGTCTTCAATCCATGCTCCTTTCAATCCTTCCCTACTTTGAAAGTAAATGCCTACTTTAAGCTTCAGAAGGTGCTTAATATTTTTTCCTTTGACTTCTAATACTAGGCAATATTACCCAATTATTCCATTGCTATCATTGTTATTGGCTTCCTGACAAATTGTCTGGTGACTGATCAGACCTTTGCCCAGCAGCAGATGTTCTTGCATTGCTCTTTAGTGGGTTGTGCTTCTCCTGCCTCCTATCTCTACAAATGAAGGGTGTTCCTGACCTAATTGCTCATGGCTCAGGATGAATGACCCTAACTCTCTCAGCATGCCCTGGATTAACTATGAGACTCAAAGATTTCTTTTCAGCCTGGCTTGTGTTTCTCTTGCTGGGAGCTTCCCACGTACCTACCTCTTCTCAGATCCTTTTGCTAATTGGGTCACGCAAGAGACCTGTTACTAGTCTCTGTGCAGGCTGGGCTTTCCCTTTCTTACTTTCTCTGTCTCATGTAGAAGCATGTTTTTAGGGTAAGTGAGGGTGATGATTAAAGAAAAAAAACACCACAAAGCAACCTTTCTTCCTTTGGCTGGGACCCAAGAAAACAGATGTTCCTGGGAAATGGCTGCAGTAGGGCAATCCAAAGAAGTAACTGCAGCTCATGCAGCCACACCCAAACAGGCTCAAAATGAATTTGCTTGAGTAGCAACTGAGCCCTGGCCCTGTGTGTTTGGCTCAGGCTGCCACACATACTCTGCTGCTGGGCTTGGGGTTAGCTCTCCTGAAATGGCCCCTGGTGCATTCCCCTGCCAGGCTGTGATGGAGATGGGCCCTTGGGCACCCTCAGGGGCAGCTGCCCCCTTGTCTCCTTGGTGAGAGAAAATGGAAGGGAAAAATAGGAGAGGAAATACCTGCTTTTTATATGGGACTCAGTTCAACACTGCATGGTGTTTTGTGCAGCTATTTACACTGGGATAAGCAGCAAAGGATTTGCTGTAGTTGTGTTTGTAGGGCTTGATTACATTTGGGAGTGGTGCAGAAGGCTTCATGGGCAAATGGGAATGGTGACTCGGCTCATGGCAAAGTAGACTTTAAAAGGTATCATCTGTGCTTTCCCTCAAACATCATTTTTTGTTTGACAGCATTAGAACTATCTGCTCATCTCCAATTAGTTTAAATAAGCGTATGTGAGAACTTTAAATTTACTTGTATATGTATGTCTGAAATCTCATCTCTATAGCAACATTTGTATAATAAAAGTGAATGCTTTTTAATGTAAATGTAATTTTGTGAAGCTGTAAAGCACCCCAGGCAAGGTACCCTGTCAGGCCCTGTCCCAAGTGTCATCTATCCCAACTGTTTGGTTGACTCCATTATGCTTGCAGAAAAAAAAATTCTGTACAGTATTCTGTCTCTTTCTTGCTTTGAAATCAAGGTTTTATCAAAAAGGTATAATGTTCATAGAAGTCCTGTTGGGAGCAAGAAGAAATACACCTTTTAAGAAAATTAGTAACTCTCTATATTTTTTTTGCAGCTCTCCCAGACATTTCTGTTCAAGTCCTGTTTCTTCCTTTTCTTGATCCTATGTTGAAGGTTATAATCCTATGTTTATATCACTGTCTGTTGCCATAGAAATAACTGATGTTGCTAACTAAGCTTGAAGCTTCCTTGATGGATAAAGGAAAGGGCTATTCCTTGTAATTGTTTCATCTGTGTGAAAATAACAAGTTTCCAGATGCATTTATCCTCAACGGTCATGAATTTTAACTGCTCTATTATCATGTGAAAGAATTGAGGTCCATTCAGTGGCCTTACATCTAGCTTTCTCCAAACAGCAGGTCTAACAGTGTTAGGGTGCATCCTGCTTCAGCTCTGCCTCAGTGGGACCAAAGGATGGGTCAAGCTTTCTGCTCATTGAAGCTTTGCTTTTGCTATGGATACTGCAAACACTTGTCTGTTAGCAAGCCTCTTAAAAATGTCAGTACTTCTTTCAGAAGGAGCTTATGTGGTCAATGCAATGTCATAACTCTTATTGATGACCTAGGGTTTGAATAGGGGATATTTCCTGCCAGTGCATGTGAGGTGTGACCTTCCCATCCCTGGGGCCCTTGTGCTTATTTCCTTCTAAAAGTCTTTATTTCTTTATGCTACTGACTTGTCCACACCTTTTAAACTCAAAAATCTAAAGCCAACGTGTTCAGTTTGCCTTTATGCTCTCTTTGAGATGTGTTACAGCGAACAACCTCATAATTTAGGTAAAAAACAGCTATAGGAGGGAAACCACGGTGGCACTTATATTTAAAGCCTCATAATGTCACATCTTGCTTGTCTTTTTGATGGAAGTAGTGAAATGGTATCGCTTGTTCTTTTGGTTTTTTCTGTTTGTTTGGGGTTTTGTTTGTTTGTTTGGGTTTTTTGTGGTTTTGTTCATTTTTGTTTTGACCCCCCCCCCCTTGCATTTAGCTTATTGAAAATGTTAGTTTTATTTAGTAGGTTAATTAACACTGCTTAATGAAATAGGGCAGTTGTAGCTGAGTTTGCAGTCTCTAATTTTGGACAGTACCTGTTACTGAAAAATTAACCAGACCCCATTCTGGTGGGCATGTGTGTTGTGACTCACCCTTTAACTCACTCATCTTTCAAGAATCATTTAATAAATTTTTCTTCTCTCCTCCTCCCTTCTCTTTCCCAAGTTCTACTTTGTACCCTTTCATCATCTATCAAATGAAGCCATTTTTTTTCTTTTTTTCACAGTCCACCTGTTCACCCTCTATTCTATGTCACCTCAGTTTTTTACCTTTTCTGTTTTCTTAAAACACTGTAGGATCAATGATGTGGGTTCAAAATATCCATAGTTCAACTGCACAGCTTGAGATTTATTACAAAAAGCATTTTCGGATACAAACTCTATGGCCATTCAGGAGGGTATGTAAATGTCCTATATGTGGGTAAACTGAGGTATAGAAATTTTTTTCAAGGTCACAAATATTCAAAGGCAAAACAAGCAACAAAAATATAATCCCACACTAAGCTGAATTTCTCCCTGTACTAGCTCCAGGTTTAACTTTATTTTTAAAATTGTCTGCCTCATAGCAACATGATGTTCATGATGTGGAAAGAATAAGGGAAATAAGCAATATGATTCTTTGAAAATTATTAAATAAACAGTGTTGCACTTTGAATGGTCATTATAATCTGTTTGGATTTTCCTTTTTTGTTTTCTTATCTTTATTGAATTGTGTAATTTCATTAGTCTTTAAACCCAGTTAATGAATATATTTGTGACAACGTCCCCACAGCCCTTTGGCCAGGCTTCTGTGTTGGGTGCTACTTTTTTGGGTCTGGGATGGAAAAGCACCTGGAGGTACAGTAAGCCACGGGTAGGGTGTTGCCCTAAATTTGCAAGCACTTTGTTGTTCCAAGCACACTCATGTTCTCTTTTTTTTTTTTTCTATAAGTTCTGGGATTCCTGCCTGTGAAAACACTTATCTCTGTTTGTGGCATCAGATATTTGGTTAATGACCTTGACAGAGATCAAGCAGTTTCAGAATTTCACCACAGCCAGGAAAAACCATTTTTCTCTTAGTCTTTGCCTCACATTTGTGTCAGGATTTGGAAAAGAAACCAAAACTGTGAGAGAGGAGGGATGGGAGGAAAGTGGAAATGACAGCAGTAGTGGGAGAAATGCACGATGCTTTTGGTCCATTTGTTTCAGGTTGTGCCCAAAGGCCTGTCCTTCTGCAGAGCTGGACACTGTTTTGCTGTAGCATTTGTATCCACAACCATACTGACCTTGAAATATCCATATGTCTCCATATTTTGTATGTGGTGATCTTGTAAAAATAAATCAGTGCTGTTGGAAATCACTTGTTTTAGCACATGTTAGAGAGTAACAGTTGCTTTCTATAACTTTAGGTAATTGAAAGCTCTTTGTGATGTTTATATATTTGGTGGTGGTTGCTTTTTGGATTTGGTTTTGTTGTGGTTTTGTTTTGTTTAAAATTTTAGAGTACTGACCTCTTCAGAAGTAGCAGAATGTCAGGATCCACATGTTCCTAATTTGACTATCAGCCACCAATTTTTTTCAGGAAGTTTCTTGCCAGTTATGTCATAGAGAGAAATCTGCTCTGACTTGATAAAAAATTAGCCTGAACGGCAGCGAGTGTAAGTGATGAGAAGCAGAGCCAGCTCATGTCCAGTTCGCCTTCCTGTTTTCCTTGTTAATACAGATTTTTGGGTAATGTCTGACTCCAGAGCAACTTGAAAACATCCCAGTAGTGAATAAATCCAACACGGCCAGGTTTGAATCTAGTCCTGTGTCTACAGAGGGACAGATTTGTCCTTTCAAAACCTGAGGTAAGTGCAGTATGAGTCTATGACTCGGCCTGTCTGTTCCTAATGATCTCCTGTAAAGAAAACAGATGTTGAATACAGATTTTCTTGGAAGCATAATATAGCAGTAATTTAACAGGCTGGAATTTAGTTATAGCATGCTGACCTTTAGCAGTCCTCTCATAATTTTTTGTAGCTTTCTGGTTAAAAACTTGCTTGGAAAAAACCTCAAACCCTTTCATCTCCAGTTTTGAACTGAATACCTTTCAACTGATGCAAAAATAAAGTTTTCTGGATTTTGGGTTAGTTTTTTTTTTTTTTCTTCTTTTCCCTTTTTAGGGTCAGTTTTCTAAGTAGCTACAAGAAAATCAGAAACAAATATTCACTGGGATAATTAAAGCCAGTATTAAAATAGGTAAGGGCAGAAATCCTGTAAAAATATGCATCTGGAAGCAAAATTTGAGAGGAAAAAAAAAAGAAATATATGTTGTGGACTATAAAGTAAAATAACTAACACAGCTTGGAAAGCTCTGGGAGGATTGTGCCTGACTTGAGGAGAGACAGGAGGAGACCAGGCTTCCATTTCCTGGCCTGATTTAACATTGTCTTCTCATGGAGTTCAGTCTTGCCCTGTGGTCCCTCATCTGAAACAAAGGCTGGTGCCCTGTTATTTGATAGTTGGCTTTTCATGTTTAGCAGTTGGAGCCTTATTTTCCTCTGTTACAGGCTTCCGTAATGTAAGAGTGAAGTTTAAAGCTGTACAGACAGCAGTTGGTTTCAGCAAGAGTGGAGAGTGTTTTTTCCTGTGACTTTGGATGTTACTGAGGTTCTGTCTGAACTCAACCTGTTACACTTGGAGCAGGGATTGAGTCACAGGCAGTGCCCCACAGTCTATGGTATTGCCCTTAAATAAGATTTCTTCAGAATTCACTAGTAAACACCAACTATTTTTTCATTTTCAATATGGTTAAATATGTAATATAGGGTAGATATTTTAAAATTACTTTCACGTGGGTCACAATTACTGTGCAATACTTTAATCATCTGGGCTTTCACACTGAATCAAGGCAGGACAAAGTTGTGTCCTGGCTGCCCAGATTTCATTTTTAAATTCCCCTAGGAGCTTTAATCAATGTTCTTCTAAGGAGGGAGGTGAATGTTGAAAATGCATTTCTTAATCCTTCTCCCTTTAAAGTCAATGGAAGACCTTTGTTTAATTTCAGGGGATAAGATGCACCATGCTGTTTTTTTAAACACATTCTTTCAGTGGGCACCAGAGGAGCACTTGGCCCTTGTGACAGCTGGGCTCTCTAATTACCAAGGGCACAACTTGTGCTCCTGCGTATGGGCACAGCTAGTTACAGACTCAGCAGTGCCAGCTGACAACGTGGTAAGGGCAGTAATTAATTATTTTGTAAATTGTTTTGTGACACGGCTATATAAGGTGCTCCATTCTTCAAGTCTGGGTCAGGTTATCACAGAGGTACCCTGAGGTGACAGGAGGATGAAAAAGGTGATTTTTAACTTCCTGTGCTTTCAGCAGTGACTTTCAACCCTGACTTACAAAGCACAGAAGAAAAGAATCTGAGGAATGTACTCAATGGCTATTGAGCAAAACCCAGCTCCTTTCAATCAAAGTAACTGAGTAACACTGAAACTCTCAGCTTTACCATTCCCTGCCAGTGCAGGAAAATGGGAAAGGGCTGTGTGAATAGTGTGCTCTCCCCTCATGGAGACCTCCCTCACCATCATGTGTCTTCAGCAGTGCTGTAAGAACATGTGTATTCATTTCACTTAAAAGGAGAGGTAATATTTTTTCTTAATTTTTAAAAGTGTTGAAGCACCAACTACCATTTTGCATTCATTTTGTGTTGCTACTGAAATTTTTGGGCATGTAGGAGTAATACATAATGTACAGGAATGCTGAGTTAGCTGAGAGCTGATGCAAGAGAAGCTGCTGCATGCACTGTTTCTGGGAGAGGAGCCTGAAATAGTAGGGTTGCTGCTGTCCTGGCACAATTAGCTTGCACTGCTGTGTGATGTGACCTTGAGATACTTTCTGAGAGCATAGATAGCTCCTCAAGCCCACCATATCAGGCATCTGGTCATGTGGCACTAAATAGTTACTCTCTTTTGGGAAAATAAGCAGGAAGCCTTGTGCTCTGCAATGCTTCATCTTTGCCATGGTTTCAGCTGTGAAAACATTCAAGGTGTGAGGCTTAGTAGCATGTGAATGCAAGTATCTCTGTTCTGAATGACAGTGAAGATACAGGGTCTTGTCTATACCTGTGACCTGTTCCAAAGACTGTGACACAGGATGCACAGTGTCCCACTCTCCTGCTCCATCCCAGCATCTGCTGAACTAAAGATACTTCCTGACCACCTGGCTGCATCCTTGTGCTCTTTTGCTTCTAATTGACCTCGTGTTTGCTCTGAGGGTTATCTGCCCATTTGCAGTTTAAAAAAACCTCCAACCTAACAAAGCCACCCTGATAATTTAGAGGAAATCATGATAAAATTATCTTCCTTTTAGAGACACTGCTGGGTACCGTGATGCTTCTTTTCTTTTAACCCAGTAGGTTAAGGGAACTTTGAACTTTGGTCCAGTTCTTGTCCCCTAGGCTCTGAAAAGTTGGAAGAGAAGGCTGAGGAGGATCTAACCATGACCTCCCAACGCTTCAAAGGTAATCATAGAGAAGGCAGGGGACATCCTTTTCTTAGAATCCATGCACAGTGACAGAACAAGAGGCAATGGGCACAAGTTGATTCATGGGAGATTCTGTCTGGGTATCTGTCAGAAGAATGTTCTTTGTTACAGGAACAGCCAGATCTTGGAACAGGTTGCTCAGAAGAGATAGACTCTCACAGGAAGCATTCAAGCCTCAGCTTTATAAGACCATAGATAGTTAAACTGAATGTCCTGTTTCCCTAGGTGTTTCTATGATCCTCCTCCACAAGCCTCTGGAAACCTGTCACTGGAAAAGTGCTGAGGTCACACTAGTATTCTGAAAATACTGCAATATGAATCACTGAGCACTTTTGTTACATGACTGTCACCAGTTTCTCTCAGACCATAAACTGAACCCTCCCCCAAAAAACCCCAAAACAAAACAACAAAACAAAAACAACCAAACCCTAGACTTTTTTTAGCTCAAGTCAAATGGCCTTCCTGGGTTGCAGACATTTTTCTGCCCATGCTGCACAGCAGATGAAGATTTAATATGGAATAAGTAGCACCTCTTCTTCAAGAAGTTCACAGTTTGGTGTGTACGTGCCTCCTACATCCCTCCTTGCTTTTATTTTGAATTTCAGTTTTTGAGATTGTTTACCTTCACGGTTTTGAAACAGAAGCCAAAGGTGCTGAAACCTAATCCAGCTTTAGGCATACAGTGTCAGATGAAAAAATTACTTGAAACAACATATGAAAAGCAAACAATTCAGTAGCTCAGGTACAATTGCCATGCTGCTGGAAATCCTTGGGGATGGGACTGCTGCACAATATTGTGGGGTGAATTTGCATTGGCAACATGGTCATCCTTGTATGGAATTTGCCATGTGCAAGCATGGTAAGCTAGAAAATGGGGGGAAATTAATTCTGTGTAAATAGGTGGGGTTTCTGGTATTGTAAACTGAAGCTGAATGTAGTTCATTGAAATACTTATTGTAGTGGAACTGGGAACATGTCAGACTGATTTAAGAAATTTGAGGTGTAGAATAACAACAATGTGAAAGATATACTAGGCAAATTTGTTTAAACTGGAGAATTTGTTAAACAGCTATACATACTGTACCTACAGCTATGCTTTTACAGAGCTGCTACTTCTTTGCACACAGTTTCTTAGCAAGTTTTTCACTGCTCAGAAACAAAACCTGTTTTCATAAAGAAATTATCCCTAGTTTAAAAGTTCTGATTGTAATCATACCTTGGACTGAGTTGTTCCTATTAGACTACCTGTGAAACTGCTCTCTCCAAGCTGTAACATTAGACAAAGGAACTTAAAGAAAAAGGGGTAAATTTGTTTAATTCTCTTGGCATATCCCTTCTCTTATGCAGGGATTCAGGTCCCTTGAATTATTGCACCACATAAATGTTGGTTTGCACCCAAGATCTACTCAGAAGTATATTAACCAGATGTCTGTGTGGACAGGGAGCAGGTTTTTTTTCTGCTCTGCTTCCAAGTGTGGGCAGTAGGATAATGTGCTTCAGAAACCAGGACCACATAAATGCATCTGTGAGCCAGTCTGCACCACCTATTCCATGGATCATGGCGGGGGCGGGGGGGGGCATCCATCACAAATAGCAAAGCCAGTGTAAAATTATTTCTCTGTCTGGGGATATCTGTGTGCAAAAACGTTAGCTGGTGTGCAGTGGTTGTACCACAGACCATCAGAAATTCAAACTACCTTTCCTAATACAGTCACAGTGAGTGCTAGCTTTTCACTGCATTTATAGCACTGACATGGCAGTGACTGGGAGGTTGCCTTCATCAGTGTCTATGTTATTACCTTAAATAAACTTAACTGGAAACTCCAGTGTCACAAAAACAAAGCAAAGTTCATCATCTGGATCTCTCCCACTAATGTCCTTTGCAGATGTGTGTAAACTGTGAATCACAAAAGAGAAGTAGTACTGAGGTAAGCACACAGAAACTCTTCCAAACGGAGCTGCTTGTCAGCACGTGGTGCTGGATTCTGCAGGTTGCTGTTGCACCACTCTGGTCACTGTGCTGTGGCCTATCTGCTGCAGCTACTCCTTGACTGCTGTGAGCAAACCAAGTATTGTGGCTCTCAGAATGAAG
This sequence comes from Megaceryle maxima, assembly GCA_024605025.1. NCBI lineage: Eukaryota > Metazoa > Chordata > Aves > Coraciiformes > Cerylidae > Megaceryle > Megaceryle maxima. The sequence continues at coordinate 29,305 of JANHGN010001865.1, forward strand.
CAAAGGTCTGAAAATGCCATCAGATATGTGGAATCCATGTCAAAGGTGGCAGTGCTTTCTGGTGAGAGTTGAGAATCATGCCAGAGCCACAGATGAAGACTGGACTGCATTTGTTCTTACCTCTCTCTGAAGCTGAGGAAAAGCCAGAATAATATTACAGATTTTTTTTTCGTTTTTACAAAAAAAAATGAGATGAGTAATTGTTTTTCGTTGAAATATTTGAGGAGGAAATAAAAATGTTTTTACTGGATGGCCTGAGAGGTCCCCCCTTGAAAGCTCTCCCTAACCTTTGCCATGTGGCTTAAAACAAGAATAACAGTACCATATGAAAGGCATTGTGAGGAAGCAAAGTAATACTCATCAGAATGACTGTCAGCAGTCTCATCATGTCAGTGGCCTGTCTTCAAGTTTCTGTATTGCAGAGAGGAATTGGACAGACAGCTATCAGGCAGCTTTGTAGATGCCTGTAGATACCTCCTCCCAAGCTCAGGGACAGCACAGAAAATACAATTTTGAGCAGTTGTGAGCTGAGTGAGGAGTGATGCTGACAGTAAATGTGAATGAGGAAAAGGTAGGTAAATTGGAGATGAATCTAGAAAGTAAACAGAATGTGTGATAGAGAAGACATCCTGAAGGAGTATGAGTAATGAATAACTTGGTCAGTAAGCTCTAGGAAATTAATCTACATAGATGTAGTGGATCATGATGGAATTTTCCAAGGTGAAGATATGCTATAGTAAATAAAACAGAGGTGATGATGGCCTTTATCCTTGTACTTTTTCTGTAGTGCTGAAAGGCTGGAGATAGGTAAACCTTTGAAGTTGTTTGTAAGTATCGAAAATAAAACGTATCTCAGATGTGAAGGTTTAAAAGCACATTGAACAGAAGAGATCCATGCTGCATATCCAGAAGAGAGATTGCTTCTGCAATTTGTTTCTAAAGCAAGCAGTAGTATTAAACATTTCCTAGCAAGGATTTGCTAGACTTATCTTGAACTGGTGTCTAGACTTCTACCAGACAACAAAGCAAGAGAGACTGTAGTTTGGACAGAATGAGGAAGGTCTGAATAAAATAACTGGAAGATCAGCACAGAATTACCAGTGGATTGGATGAAAAGATGGAACAAGAAAATGGGTCATTAGAGGAATGAGTATAGAAATAATGACTTTCCTCAGCATGTGTAAGTAAAGAAGGTTTTGGTGAGAGGAAAACCAGGAGAGATTGAAGGCAAGGGAAGAGATTTCTGGTACATATTGGAGCCAGCAGATATAATGGCTGATGGGTAAAGCAGGAAAAGGGTGGAATCTGAATTTCATACTTTTGCTAAGATGAATAAAAGCTTTGTTTAAAGAAATGGCAGAGGACTCAAGATGAAAGCTGGACTAGAAGAATGTTCAAAGTGGATAAGAGAAACTTCCTTCAGGAGTGGGTAGCTTTGGAGCTAGTCTAATGAGTTCAAAGATAAAGGAAAGTGATAGTATTGACTGGAGACCAGTACAGATCTGTGGAAACATGTGGGCAAAATGACGTAACAGGAGAGCAGGAGCAGGCAGAGTTTGATACGGATACAGGATTTGTGCTGGTGGGAGGTTGAAGAGAGGGAGAAGACTATATAGCTGGGACCTTCAAGAAGCAGAGGGAGAAAATCATGACAGAATGGCAGAAGTAGCACAGGAGGCGCAAGGCATTAAAAAACAGGTGCTGGGAGATGAGTGACTTAGCCAGCTTCTGTTTAAACCCTACAGATTTACCTTTGAAACTTGTTTCACCTGACAGGGTAAAGTGTCAGTGCTTCCTTCTCTGGAGAGTGGAAGATTTGCAAGAAGACTGTCCTTTCAGCTAGGCCTGGTTAGTTGAATGACCTGTTACACAAAGAGGGAAAGTTCTTTTAACTAATGAAAGCTAGTGGATAGGACTCTGCCAAGGTAATAAATAGATTTCTAATTCTTATTCAACAAATAAATACAATGTGGAAAGACCTTTGGCTTTCCATGAGATTTGTGAACACTCCTTAGGTGGTTGAATGAAATCAAGTCCTGTACTGCTGGGCTTCTAGATAGAGATCCCTTCAGATGACTCTACTGGTACTGTGGGAAGAACAAGCTTTCAAATGGGAACATGGCAGAAGCTTTAAAAAAGATGGTGCAGCACAGTTAAGCACTGTCTGGCCAAATTCCATTGAAGAGATGATAACAGAAGGGAAAGGATAGAAATATCTAATCTGACAGAGGTAGAGGGTACTCTAATAAAACCAACTTTATTAACACATTTTAAAAAAAGAAGGGGGTGAGGGGAATGATTTCAGTTAGTCCTTCTCCCTGTCTTTCTCTTAGTGTCTGCTCATATTTCTTCTTGCTGGTTTGGTTTTTTGAGCATCAGAATTATTGACATATTCTTGAAGCTTGAAAGCAAATGGGAAATCAGCAGTCCCAGACCTGATGTTATTTCCTGTGCTACAATGCAGAGACAACCCAAGGGACCTCTAAGGTCAGTAAGAAAGCCATCCTCTATCCTTCTATTTAAAGGTTTGTGTTTCGTTGGTTGGTTTTGGTGGATTTTTTATTTTTTTTTTCACTTTCCTTACTTGTTCAGCCTCAATGTTGGCAGCTAGCACTGTATGTATTTTATGATCTTTATCTCTGGCCTTACCCTTTGTGAATGGTCTGCTCCATATCTTCTGTCCTCATCCTCTGCCACAAGGTCTACAGTTAAAGGCAACTTAGCTTTGTTAAAGAAAGGAAAATTTTAAGAAAGAAAATCTTGCTTAAAGCATCGCTGTTTCTGCAGGAGTCATCAGGTATAACAGCACAAGAAACTGCTGAACAGCCTCATTTCTCACTCTCTCCTGAGCTGAATGAATCCCTGTGTTGCCCACTTGTGCCAGTGATACAAGGCTGGCAAAGCCTGACTCTGGAGCTTGTGTTCCTCTGGCCCCGCATCTGGCTACATAGTATGTACCTGTCACTGCATACAGAAGGTATGATACAGGTCATATAGTCCCTTTCCTGATGGAAGATGTCCATTGAGAAGAGCACAAAGGGGAGAAGTTGTTTCCACTATGGCCAAAGAGTTTCAAGGAGCCAGAATGAGATAAATATTGACAGTCATGGAGTTTTTAAATAAACAGATCTCCTCTGCTGTGTTTCTGCTGGAAAGAAAAAATGTGACAGGAAGAGGTCTTTTGGTTCTCTACAACAGCCAGCCTAGAACAGTATACAAGTGATGTGTTTAAGCCTAGTAAAATCAATTGATGGACGAGGTAGGAAGTTGTTATAGCTATATGCTTTTGTACTGGCCTTTAGATTTAGGCCAGACTCCTCCAGAGCTTATGGAAAAGTGTCTCTTGGTCTTTCTTTTCTTCCCTGGTACTATTTTGTGCTCTGTTTAAGCAGAAGAGGAGGACATCTTCAAAATGTATTATTTTCATGGATGATATATCTATAATTAAGTCTCCTGAATTTAAACTTCCAGTTGGTTGTAGTTAAGTGAAACTGTAAAACTAGATGAGGGAGCTACCTCTAACTTTTCTATAAGAACTTGTAATTACTGCTAATATATGTTACACTGTTTTATTCAGAAAATCACATATTTTTATCAAGTGTACTCCTATCTAATTGATTTCCTACAAGACTTTCTGTGCAAGTCCTCTGAAGCAACTTGTGCAGAACTTAAGGACCAGATTTTAGCTGTTGCACTGACTTCATTTGTGTATTATTTGTTGTTTGGATAATTATCTGAAATATCTGTTTGGAATGAATAAATAGCATTAGTAATTTGTTGAAGTTTGTATGGCCTCTTCTGAAATGATAATTCTTTGCTGTTACTTTTAAAGTATCTCTGGTAACAGTCAAACAAATATACAATTTATGAGGCTGCTTCTTAAAGCTATGCTAATTTACTGGCCAACTTCAGAGTTTAGTTAAAAATGTCTGGTAACACTGAAAAAACATACCTATTCGACAAATGGTCAACTTTTTTTCTGGGCTAATGCTCATAAAAATTTTCTTTATTTATGATGATTAAACAACAGTTTGTATTCCATATAGTATCATAAAACAATCATGACATGAAATCTGGTACATTCTGCCAAGAAACATAGACCAAATTATTTCATTTTTTTGTCAACTCTTTGTCCAGGTCTTCATTTACAGCCTTTGATGTTTCCAGATTTATTTTGATGAATTCAGTTTTAACTCTGAAGGTTGGGACAACCTGGTGTACATTCTATCACTCCAGTAATATTTTTCAAAGACAAAGACCAAGTAACCTGTTGTAATCTACGTATTTGTTTCCTTTTAAAGAAATGACAATTATATATTTGCCTGAACTTGACTTATTGAATGTTTCTGGATTGAACAAATAGTTCTGCACTGGGGATTCTCAGCTGAACATTGTTTTCTTATAACAACTGATGTTTTAAGCAAGTACAGCCTCAACATGATGTTAACCAGAATATTATCTGTTTGGGTTACAGGATTTTCTTACATAATACTGTTCACTGTTACTTCCAGAGTTCGGCAGCTGTTAAACAAATACTGTTCCAGAGTGTCTGCAGATTTCAGTGTTTAATTTCCCCTGGGCTATTGTTTGTCATTCAACAAAATATAAATATATAAGGTTGATCAATAGGTAAAGAAAGTAGCTTCATTAAATGTCCTCCTGGAAGAAGCTACACATGTAATCAATGTTTTCTACATCTTTCACTCCAAAAGAGGCAATGTAGGAAGCAATAGTTATTTTTTAAGGTACAAATTACTTTTATACTTGATGGCATACTAAAAATATCAGGAGGTTCATGGATAGCCCAGCTTGGTAATAGTGTCTGTGCTGCTCTGAGGAGCCCAGAATAGATTCTTGGTGATGGGTTTTTTTCCTAGTGGAAATCTGGAGTTCCTGTGCCCAAGGTATGATTTTTTTTTTTCCTTAGTACTATTTACTTAATGATGTTTCCTAGTTAAGTAATGACCTTTGTGTGAATCATATCTATTTTGTCTCAAACTAATAGTGACTGTTTTGTGCAGTAAGAGTTTAAAAATGCAATTAGTGTATGAAAATTGTAGCAGGCAAAGAAGATAAAGAGTACAGATGAGCCATTAGGTAGACTGAGGAGATTTAAACCTTCTTGTTGCTAGAAATCTCTGACAATTCCTTTTAGTTGGTGAAATGTGCTTACAAGCTCATTGGGAACATCAGCCAACTTTTGAACTTTTACCGGAAAGGCAAAACTCCTGCCTTTTGGGCTTCAAACCTTAAAATGCAAATGAAGAGCTGCCTGTGAATTGAAAGGCAGGTGTCTGACAGTGAGTGCTAGCATCTCACAAATGGGCAGTAAGGTTGGGGGGAAGCACAAGGAACAGAAATGTTTTTACTGATAGTTCCTATCAGTAAAAATAAAAATTAAATAGAGCCACTGAAAATGAAACACAATGTTCTGGCCAGAATGAGCCTTGAACACAAGATTGTCAAGTGGTGTTCCTAACCCTACTGCTGCACATGCCTTTTATTGAATACACAAGCAAATAGGTATATTTTAATAGAAGTTCTAATATGAACTCTGCCTGGAATTGGAAAAAAATTCCAAGTATTTTTTCTTCTTTCTTTTTCATAACTCCACCTCAAGAGATGCTATGGAAGGGAGAGAAAATGAAACTCTTGAATCAAGAATTTTAGAAAGGGTATAAATAAATTGTGTAGGCTATTAATTAAGCTGATTTCCAAACGAACAATCTAATCTCTTGTCTGTGTATTATTCCATTATTGGCAATTGGAAAGGGCTTAAATATTTTTTCCTCTAGTGTTTTAACAGCAGATGTGGAGTAGACTAAGTGTGTTAATTGAGAGATTGTTTTTTCAGTTGATGAGAAACAGACAGTTTTCTTAGAGAATACAGTGTTATGCTCACAGCCTCAGTATCCCCCTGTTCTCCTGCAGGGTTTAGGAAGTCGATGTTCTGGTAACTAAGTTACCCGTGACAGCAGTGGCATGAGCTCAGTTCCACTAATGGATGGAGAGTACCAGTAAGCAATAGCTTATGTTCAAACATATTGAACATTAAAAGAGAAGGGGTTTTTTTGTTTTGTCGATGGCTTTATACCTTCAGGAAAGGGAATTAAATTTTCATGATGAATGAAGAGAAGTAGTATATATTTAAGTGAAGATTGTTAGGAAAAAAGAAAGACTTAATAGACTAATAATAAATCCATTCCAAGCTGGCTGACAGCTACTGTAAACAATTATTTGCTCATGTTGTGTGAGTGCTGTGGTTGTACTTTATAAGTTTGCTCCCTGATGACAGTCTTCCTGCTGTATTGTTGCTATCATGTTACTGACATTAGAAAGCGGGCCAAGAAATCCTGAATCTTTAACTCATAGGACTAATAAACCAAGAATTATGATTAGCTTTATGAGAATATTTAATGGAGTGGATGATGGATGTTTAACCTTTTCTGATGTGATGTGCTTTTTATGGTATTTTCTTCTTCCAACTACAGTTATTTCACTTTGTAACTGAGGTATTTGTTTCTTAAATTGCAGTCATCTTTTTTATCAATCATTCATGCCTCCTAGTATTCCCAGATGCATGTTTCCATCCTAATCTTCACACCTTTCAATTTCCAGTCTACTAGCTTGCTGCTTACAGCATTTCTGCTCTCTAAGTCTATTCTCTGTTCTCTTTATCACAGATTTGAGGGCTGAACAGGGGAATTTTTCTTTTTGAGGTGCACATTTCTCAGCTTAATGTAGACCCTGACAGTCTTGGTGTCAGCTGGTGCAAGGACTGAGACATATGCTTGTTCACGGTGAGCAAGCAACATTTTCACCTCTCCTCTTCCTCAGCCCAGACCTGCTTTATCCCCAGGAGGTGACTGATGTTCTGGGCTGGGGTCTGCTCTTGGGCTGCTCTGCTTAGGTATGGTGGGATAGACCCTGATAGCCATGTTACTACTATAGGGGGAGCATCCGGCCCCTCATAGCAGCTGGTACCCCCCAGGCTTCATGCCTGGAGAATGGGAGAGGCTTGCCTTGCCTGCTGACTTGTGACAAAGCTCTGGGCTCTGTTGCTACCCTGGATCTCAGCATCGATGGCAAGAGAAGTTTCCATTGGAAGTGCTTAGTTTGAAAAGCTTACAGTCTGCTTTAGTAATCTGTTCTGGTTGGCCTAGTGGAAAACATGCCAACCTCAGCCTCTCCATGGCTCTTCATGCCTTTCAGAAAGGTTAGGTTTCCAGATTGAATAGTATCTGTGTTTCTTTTTGTGCTGTAGACAGTCATCTGTAGCACTTACCCTTAGGATAAGATGATTTGATTTCCAGCAGACTTTATCTGGAGAATGACTACAACAGAATTTTATTAGAGATCAATGGGTTAGATTCACAAAAGGATCTGCAGGGCTAAACTGCAAATTAAAGGAGAATGTATCTACCTACATCTGCAAGCAGCCTCCAAGAGCCCTGCTTGACCACTTACACACCCAGACATCCATGAGTATCCATGGGTTTTTATCAGTGATGGTATGTAGGCTCCTGGAGTTCTTTTCAGCCTGGCCAGAGCCACTGCAATTGTACATATGCATCTCTGCACCTTGGTCCCCTCATAAAGCTACCTGGGATTCCTCATGCAGTGCCTGTCTTTGGGGCTGAATAGTGAAGTGATGTGAGCATGAATAAGATGCAGTGATCAAAAGGAGGTCAGCAGAAAGCACAGAACTTGCAGCCACTGTAGCTGAGAATTAACAGCAGGTTGCAGGAGGAAGCGTTGTTATAGAATAGCCTGGGGGCCCTTTCTGGGAGGTGAGTGGTGTTGACTACTTGCAACTAAAAGGAACTGGAGGTCACATTTTCCTCTGGACAAGAAACAGGAAACCTTATATTCTGCAGCTCTTATGCTGAGGGGACACCTTCACCCTTCTGTATGAAAACCAGCCATGCTGTAACAACAAGATATGTGTGAGGCCAGGAAAGCCTGGCATTGTGATGTCACCATAAGAAAGATTTCCTTCAGGGGCATACTGAGATCTTGATTCTGGATGCTCAGGCAGAAGCTGCTTCTATATTTTGTGTGAATGCTGGGAAAGTAGAGTTCATCCCAGTGTTTGCAAAGCAGTCCCAGAAGGCATATCTTGCACCCAGTGTCACTATTGTGGTATTGGTGTAAGCTTGTTCTTTCCTGAGGAATGATGTAGACATTTCACTCCAAAGCGGATCTGAACTGTAGATTTGGTGCATAATTTGGTCTTTGGATGGAGGAGCTTTTCAGACATTCTTCCACATGGACGTTGTTAATGGTAACCACAGGTATCAAAACCTTTCACCATGCAGAGGATGTAAGCACTCTGTTCAGGCTTGCAAATTCCATTCCTGTAGCTAAGCATCACATGTATGATCAAATGGAACAGCCATCCTACAAGCCTCAGCATTATCTAACTGGGGCTGTCATCATAATGCTAAAATAAAGCAGGAGATGAGTTAGGGTTCTAATTCAGTACACTCTGGAGATTGAGAGATTTGCAAGAGATAATCAGAATCATTTAGGTTGGAAAAGGCCTTTAAGATCATCTAGTCCAACTGTAAGCCTAACATTGCTAAATCCACTGCTAAACCATGTCCCTAAGCACCACATCTACACTTCTTTTAAATACCTCCAGGGCTTGTGACTCAACCACTTCCCTGGGCAGACTGTTCTAATACATAAGTCTTTTGGTGAAGAAATTTTTCATCGTGCCCAGTCTAAACATCACCTGGTGAAACTTGAAGCCATTTCCTCTCATCCTATTGCCTATTATTTGGGAGAACAGACTGACACCCACCTGACTACAACCTCTTTCCAGGTAGCTGGAGAGAGCAATTAAGGTCTCCCCTGAGCCTACTTTTCTCCAAGCTAAACAATCCCAGTTCCCTCAGCCACTCCTCTTAAGATTTGTTCTCTAGACCCTTCACCAGCTTTGTTGCCATTCTTTGAACATGCTCCAGCACTTCAATATCCTTCTTGTAGTGAGGGGCCCAAACCTGAACACAGTACTTGAGGTGTGGCCTCACCAGTGCAAAGTACAGGGTGACAATCACTTCTCTAGTCCTGCTAGCCACACTTTCTGACACAACCCAGGATGCTGTTGGCCTTCTTGGCCACCTGGGCATACTGCTGGCTCATGTTCAGCCAGCTGTAAAACAGCACTCCCAGGTCCTTTTTCCACCAGGTAGCTTTTCAGCCTCTCTTCCCTCAGCCTGTAGCTTTGCCTGGGATTGTTGTGACCAAAGTGCAGGACCCAGCACTTGGCCTTGTTAAATCTCATACAGTTGGCCTTGGCCCATTGATCTAGCCTGTCCAGATATGTCTGTAGAGCCTTCCTACTTCCAAGCAGATTAACACTCCTGCCCAACTTGGCATCATCTGCAAACTTACTGAGGGTACACTCAATCCAGATCATTGATAAAGCTATTAAACTGATGCCAGTACTGAGCCCTGGGGAACACTACTTGTGACTGAAATAATGTAGTTACTTCCTATACAGCAGAAGAGCATTCTTGTTATTTTGTAGAGATAAATATTGCAGCTTGGCATTTCTTTGTGAAGCAGAGAATTTGTGCCTGTACGTGTCCTTGTACCACCTATCAATACTTTGTTGACATTTGGGACTGTCTATAAGCTGTATATCTTCTTTCAATTAGAAGCTGCTGGACAATTCAGCTGAAATTCCAGTCCTTTCTCTATATTGTCAGACCACAACTTCCCCCTTCAGAAAGCAATTATTTTTCATATTCTGGTTGAACTGCAGGGTTAAATTCTCATATTTCCTGTCCCTCAGACAATTTGATAGTCAGAACAGATGGAGAGAAATATACTCTTTGTATTAGTAACAATGCTTGCTAGTTTTTCACCTAACCAAAGTAATTTCTAAGCAGACTACTGTGGGTCTGGGTTCAAAGTATCCATTCTTGAGAACCAGAAATATTTTACTTGAATCTACAGTAGCTAAATATAAGATGTGTAATATTCTCTGGTCCTTCACAATGCTGGAAGAACTCCAAAGGCCTGGGTTGAAGAAAAGAGATGTAATGCCCATACATGGGGGTAAAAATAACATGAGAGTCTGATTGGAAATAACACATGCAGCCTACAGCCATTAAAGGGAAACAGCAAGTTGAAGCAAATGCCTTTTGATGTTTTGTTTATGAGACTTCTCAGAAGTGCTTGTTCTTACTTTGTCACTCACTATCTATCTTGAAGCTGAGGTTATTCTCCCAGGCAAGGGACCAGTACTTAATTCATCGCTGTCCCTCTTTCTCTTAGCATCTGCCCACACTTGCCTTGAGTACCCAAAAATAGACCTTGTTTAGCAAAGAACTGTTTACCAAAAAAAAGCATCTCAAAGACATATTTTGTTTCCATCAGCTTCCTAGTGTGAAGTTGCAGTTTGTTACAACAAAAATTTTACATCAGTCCTACCATTCCTGAAGTATCTTTTTTTGTCTCTGTTGCTTTCTCTTTTGGCTGGCACTTGGCTCTAACAGTTCGTCATTGACTCTCATGCATCACGTATACAGTTGTTCTCATCCTTCAGCTGCAGCAAAGCCCTTCAGGGGCTATACTTTGATCTTCTGAGAAAACTTTTATTACTGTCACTTCCCTGGCATTTCTCCCCTTACCATGCCTAAGATGAATAAAATCGTATTTTCTTCAAGTTTTAACACATCTATAAACTGTGAGAGTATCAGGCTATGAAACTATGAAAGATATCCTTGTTCACTTGTTTGGTGGGAGGTTTTGTTTGTTTTTTCTATTTTTTTTTTCCTTTTTTTTTTTTAAGGCCATCATGTTTGTTTCACTACTTTTCATGCAGTGTTACTTCTCCTCCAAGGTGTGTTACATGAAGTCGTAATATGTTTGTGGCAAGAGTCTTTGCAATCAGCACGCTTAGAGCAAGCTGATTTTTGTGGCAGTTCTGTGGTGGGATACAGCTGCAGAGTGGACTCAGCAAGGTAATATGAAGGAAACTTTTCATGTGTTTCATAACAATGCCTGGAATTACAGGATCCTGATCCTTTTCAAACTTTTAAACAAATGACCTTGAGCTTCTTAAGAAGGAATTTTGGGGTTTTGTTATGTTATGTCTGAAGGGAACCACATGCTGCAATCTCAGGTCTAAATTAACAAGCTGTAAATAAAGTTGCACAACTATGTGCAAATAGACTTTTGTTAAAAGCCACCCAACCAACAGAAAGTCAAGTATGATAGAAATAAAGCAGCGGAAACTCTGTACTTACTTAAACTTCAAAATGGCATGGGATTTTTTTTCCTTATTTTTCTCGTTTCTACCCTAGGTTGAACAGATTCAGGTGCTTTCTTGGGAGGGGTGGAGAGTCCTGAGAAGATCCTGGTTTATGAAGAGGCAAGAACTCTGGAAAAGAAGAAAAAGCCAGGCTGGTACTCTTCCGATCCAGATTTGTTGGCAGTTGTGCTTTCATGTGCATGTGAACCTTTGAGGATTGTTGATACTTTGCATCTCAGGTTTTCCTCAGTTGATAATTACAGAAACAAGTGTGGGACACTGAGCCTGTCAATGAATTCACTGTATTCCACCATTCTGAGGCTAACACTGGCCTCATGCAGGATGTGTTTGGTATACAACATGCCTTTCTTAGAGTCAATCTCATCATGACATTGGCTGAATATTCTGTGACATCGATTTTAGTTGCCCTTTTCTGAAATGCCCTTACTTGCTTTGCAGAGAAAAATAGTGAGGAATATTGTCTTTTCATGAGCAAAAAGAGGTTGAAGAAACAATGAGCTCTTGCATTTGTTAACACTATAACTGACTGAAAGGCAGAGAGCCACACTGTTCTGTATGGCACTCTGCACATTCAGTAGCTCAGAGCAACAGTAGCTTGAGTTTGGATCCACTTGCACCCATCATGTACTTCTATTAACCAAAACTGCATGTGTGACTATATACCTTAATTTTCTGTGCCTGTGATACCTCCTCTCTTGTTTTATTGAAGTAATACGGAGGGAGAATGGAAATCAGATCTCCTGAAGCCAGACTGCAGCCTGAAGAATCATTTTACTTGTGCTCTTACTACTTTTCTCTCTAATTCATCTTTTAAAATCAGAGGACACTGATCTTCAAGTTTTCACAAGCACTTTTAGAAATGCTGCCCTGGTTTGCCAATAGACTTTTTTTTTTTTTTCTTCCCTCCCCAGAAACAGGAAATCAGTTTCTGGTATGTTAATCCTGGTACTTTCATATAAATATGTACCATTATTTATAACATCTCTGGGGAAGGGAAAAAAAATGTCTACACGCACTGAAAAGTGTGTCTCCAGAACAGAATATTAATCTGAAAAATAGTGATGGAAACTTGATACCAGCTCATAGACTAAGTTACTCTTCATTACTCTAAGGTAGCCACTGGTATTCACATGGCCTCCATTGATACTTATTTTAAAATTTCTTCTTCAATGTATGCAAAATATAAAGGAGATATCTATGCCATATTTTCATGTCTGTTACTACAGTCATCTTGGTAGGGATATCTGAGTTGGATAATTAAAAGACTGAATAGCACAGTTCATCATGCCTTGTTTCCTCCTCACTCTGGTCTATAGCACAGCCATGATCACAGTAAGAACATTGTTGAGCAGAAATTGAAGTGGGAGAGTAGCACAGCTGGAATTTCTCCTTCACGTCTCCCAGCACTTTAAATCTTACTCCATCCAAAGGCTTCTTTCAAGTAACCACAGTATGATTCACAAAAAATTTATTGGACACATTAACTGTACATTAATGGGTCTTGTATAGCTGATGTATTTGTAGCTCTAGGGGAAGGGAAAATAAGGTCACTTTGGTATCAGTTTATGTAACACAAAATTTGTTTCTTGGAAGGCTTGAGGCCATTATGAATAGAAGCTATATTGGAGTATGTTCCATGTGGCAGTTTCTCAGGTACTGTGGTAGCTAACCCAAGTTAATTATTAAAATCAATTTTTATCACTTTTTCCTTATGGATGCAAGAAAGAGCTGGAGTTTTCCTTTGAATACCATGTCATCATTAGCATAACATACTTCATTTTTTATTGTGTAATATTCCATCTGGGTAAACAATCAACGGGAAGGAGGGTTGGTTTGTTTTTTAAGATATTTTTGTATAAAATGAGCACACACTGATATTAGTGATTGATAGAGCACTAATAGCACTGGGCAGCTTTAAGACTCCTTTTCCAGAGTAATACTGGAAAATATCCTCTGCTCTTTTCCTCCTAGCCACACATTTTGATGTGCTATGATCTTGCTTTGGGCATGCTGTTCTTGCGCTCAGCAGCCACTACACTCAGCAGGAGCTATTTTGGGATTTGTCTGTGTTGAAGGGACTTGGAGATGTTGAAGGCAAAAAAGTAACATAATAGGGAGATTAAGCTCAAAAATCTGGTTTTATGCTCTTAAGTTCTTGAGGACCTTTCATCACTTCTTTATAAAAACATGAAGTTTCTATCTGCCTGCCTGGCAGGATGCCATCACCTCATGATCATTGGACAGTGCATCCTCTTATTAAGCCTTCTTATATGAAAGGAACCATCACTGTTACAAGTACAGGAACTAGGTGTAAATACTCAGAATGTAAATTTAAAAATTAATGTACTTAATATTTTTTTTCTGGGCTTTTTTCCCCCAAAAAGAGTTCTGCTGGGAAAAGTGGTCCAAGAAAAAAATAGGGATTATTCTAGTGTCTTCCCTCATTATAGTGGGGTAGGATGTCAGCAAACAGGAAAAGGTTTGGGCTGAGTTACATAAAATGTGAAAGAAAATGAGTGCGATTCTCTCCCACTTGGCAGGGCAGCTCTTTGGTGTCTTCTCATAGGGTCAGATAGAGCTGTGGAGGTTTGCTTGCATCAGAGCTGCAATTTAGTGATTCCTGGATGTGACCACTAGCTGATATTCACAGAGACCCTGCAATCTCAACTGTTTGCCTTTGGCCTCCACATGCCAAACTAACATCTTTTTTCACTAGTTTCTAAAAAGCTGTTGTTGGAGCAGTTGGAGAATGAGGAACGTTGATGTTTTTACACAGTTGGGAGTGGTGTCCAACCTGCTCTCTGGCATGTGGGCTTATGGACTTTCCCTGTGCCAAAGACTTTTGTGTTCTCTGCTTTTTCTAGCACATGACTGTCAGATTCAGAGTTCACAGTGGGAGCATTTAGACCTAGTGCAGCTGTGTCTGATGCTCCAGCAGCTACCTTATATTCCAGGCAGGTCACAGCAAAGGACAAAAAGCAGCTGTGGTGCCAGTCAGTGAGTCAGGAAGTATCTTCCACCTGGGAAGAAAACTGTTGTGCCAACAGATTACATACCTTAATTCTCTGAAATTACTAGAAAGATGCTGATCAGTTCATTTCTACTTAGTATTGTAAACTATGTGACTAGAACTACTTCATAATTCTTTACAAGGGGCAATACTTGTGAATTAATAGCTTTTATTTATGTATTTTCACTGCTTTACTAATATAAGGAGACAAACATCTTTGCATCTGACTTAACAGCTTCAGCAATTTATTACTGAAGCTTTACCAAAGATGACAACTTAATGCTCAAAATACATAATTCGGGAAAACTGAAAGTTAATGTTTTTTCTCCAGTAGTACTGTTTGATGGCAGTATTTGGGCTTATGATAAAAGGAAACAAATTGTTGAATTCTGAACATACTCCCTTTCTTCCGAGAGAATTTTTTTGGTACTTAAAGCTGATTGCTTTCTCCCTTCAAAGTGTTTCTGTTCAGAAAATCAGGTTTGCTGACACCTGGGACCAGAGCTATTGCTTGGTGATGATGGGGTCAGCCAGTGCCAGCACCCCTGTCTGAGTCACAGAGCCACAGGTGCAAATCAAGATGCTGAGCACTGGTTTGTGAGATTTATGCAGACCCTGGGAGCTTTGCCAAATTGCTGCCCATATCCAGTGTCTCTTTGAGGGGAAAAATGCTGCACCTAAGGGACTGAGTTTGCTGAATTTTCTCCTTCCTCTTGGATAAATGCTTCATTGGAAAATAGATTCTGAATCTGTATAACTGACAGCTTTGGGCAACTACCAAATAGCCATAGAATATCTTAGAATTCATCAGAAGCGAGCATGCATGCCCTTCTCTTTGTGGAACAAACATATCTGCAGGAATTTGAGCAATTGCATCTATTTAGCAGATCTGGAAAAAAGGACTTATATTTGACTTTTTAATTGCTTTAATGTTCATGTCTCTTAGAGAAAAGCAATAGCAGAAAATAAGTTACCTTGTAAATTTTACATCTGCTAAAACTACCCCCAGTGGGGTGTTATCCCCTCTCAGCTATGGCAGCTTGCCAGTCAGGAACAGCACTGCCACTCCAGTAGCAGCTCACCATTTTCATGATGTTTGGACTTCTAATAAAGTTTTGTTATCTGTTGTTGGGAGACAGTACAAATATATCCATTTCCTAAAGTCACCACAACTCCATCAGGATTCCTAAATTTTTTTGTAAGCTCCTGATCATGGGCTAATTTCCATGGCTTCAGTGTTTTTTGTCTGAAGCCTCCTTATCATGCTTGTGAGGAGTATGCCCAGAGCTCTGACGTGTCTTTTTGCTCCTGCTTGTTTTAAGAGCAAACCTTACCTGTGCCCGAGGACAACTGCTCCTTGCCAAAATCCTTCTGGAGCACCAGCATGCATGATGTCCCAGAGCAGTGCAAAATGCTCTCTCCAGAGCTAACCATTTGTATATGCTGACTTACTTAAAATAACATACATACAGCAAACTCGTGCAGCCAAGGAGAAGCAGAAGAATCAAGAATCTAGCTGTATTTAATATATTCTTACAAAAATTATTTTATAGCATCTTATTTTTTGTGGTGTTTAGCAGAGAGGCCTGCTGTCATTCATGTCCCTTCTCTATTTCCTGTGTGATAGCAAAGGGTAAATAAACACTTGTGTACTGCACTACAGCCATGGTGGCTTTATATGCAAATTCCTGAGGCTGGGATATTGTGACTGGTCTGAAAAAATGTTATGCATTCTTCTTTGTTTAAATAGAAGAAGCATGGAAAGTTTGTAAAGGACAAGGGTGGAAGAAATATTTGCTGTTTTCCAAAAGTGGGTGAGAGATTGGAATACAATTGAAATTAGATTATTCAGATGGTCCTTGATGGTACAGATGAAGCCTGTTTGGATGGAGTTTTTAACTACTTTATTTCAATTGTCTTAATCATAGTTTTTGAAACCTTGTACTAGGGTGTGACTAAGACCTTAGCTAGAAGCCCACACTGTTGTAAGCCCAGTATTTAGTTTTCTAGCAAGTGGTAAACTCAGTTGATGGATGTGTTCACAGTGTAACTGCTATCAAAGCATTGGTTTCCAAGAACCAATATATTAGGATACACTTTAGTGCACAAAAGACTTGCCTGCAACCTAGACATTGTGAAAAACAGTAATCTTTATTTAGAGCAATTTATCTCCTTTTCCAGTTGACTTCTGAAGTTTGAATACTTTTATCAGTGTTTTGCTACTGAGAGAACTAGGACCTTTTGTGAGGCAAATCAGCTCTCACCTGGCAGGAAGGGATGAGGAGATGGTTTGGGCTCTGTCACTGTGGCTGGCACAGGTCCTCAGCACTGGACTGAATCTGCTGCCTTTGAAGTGAGGCAGAAACAGGAGCTGATTTAAAGTGGTTTTTGGAACTACCACCTTTTGTCAGAGAACACCAATTCACCATCAGTGTGTTGGAAATAAACTCTTTCACTCTGCTTTTATTAACTGCTAATATGCTTTGTGCAAACCAGCTAAAGGGTGTTACCAGCTTGCAGCTTTGCCAAGGCAGAAAGGTGGAGTTACATGTGGGAACGAAGCCTTGTTTAATCAGGTTTTATAATTACTTTGATACAGTTTTAGATGAAGCATGTTGGGTCAAGCAGTTCCTGGTCTAATACACTCAGAGCTTAGTATCAAGTTGCTGATTTAAGAATTTACCAAATACCTATTCAGTAACCATTTTTTACTGTTGCACATTGATCATCTACAAATACACTTATAGTAATTGTATGCTGTATTTTTACTGATTTGTTTTTTACTTAAGCAACCAGCTTTAGATGCCAAATCTCCCCTGGAGTCTACTAAATTTTTGGATAGATTTTAAATCTGAGAGAAATAAATCTTCAGCTAGAACTCATAATGAAGGCAGGGAGTACAGCAGTGGCAGAGCTTTTCCCTCCTTGTTTCACATGTGTGGTTTAGTTTTGCAGTGTTCTCTTGTCTGTCCCACTACATCTAGAAGAGAGGCATCTCTGCCATGGTGAGGTGTAGCCTAGGACATAGAGCTCTTTCAAAGCAGAAGTACATGAAGAACAATTCTGGGTGAGCTCTCTGGGAAAGGGAGGACCGGGTATAACACTACACAGCAGCCTGGAAACTTCACAGCATTGATAACCCACTATCGGGATGCACCACACCTACATGGGAATTCATACAGAAACTATAGAGAGTTTGTAGCAATGAAAGGTTGTTATTTATAGGCAGTGGGAAAGTTTATACCTTGTGTTCCAACTCCAGGTGAGCAAATAAAGTGCAAAATTATATATTCCTTTATCCTCTTTGTTCACTTTTTAAAGCATCAGGTTTCTTCCCCAAGAAGCATACCTGTTCCTTTTAATTTCTTAATTTAAGATCTCTAACCATGGCATCTGCTAGTTACTCTGAAAAAGAGTTTAGACAGCTGCTTTTTGGCTTTGTTATTTTATTAAAAACAAAAAATCAAAGGTGATTCTGATTAAGAAAATAATCCTTTCTTTCTTTCTTTCTTTCTTTCTTTCTTTCTTTCTTTCTTTCTTTCTTTCTTTCTTTCTTTCTTTCT
>JANHGN010001866.1:0-19186 GCA_024605025.1 Megaceryle maxima
TGCCACACGGACAGGCGCGTGCAGTAACACGTTAGAAAACAATATAAAAAAAAAAAAAAAAAAAAAAAAATTCACTCTCACTAAGATACAAGAAAATCTTCTGAACAGTGTCTCTACCAGAAAAGACATAATTCTTTTTCTTGCACTTCAGTGTGACTTACTTTCCTCCCACAAATATCACTTGAGACCCTGCTGAGCATGAATTCAGTCTGAATGCACTGCAGTGCTAGCTTAGAGCTCACTTTCTTTATACGGTTACCAAAATACTCCTGGTTATTTCAAACTGGCTCAACCTGGGGATTTTAGAGAAAACTTTGCTTTTTTTTTTTTTTTTCTGTGACTGGATTGAAATAAAAATGCCTCAGGAAGTACAGTCGATGAGAAATATAGAAAATGGTGCTTTAGGTTAGTAAAGGCAGTATTTTTCATGGCATTGAGCTGACTAGTGTAATAGTACCTTCTCAAAGAATGGTTCAAAATTTACAGACAAATAAAAGACCATTCGGAGTCTTGACTAGCTGATGTGGTTGATTGATAGACACAGGATCCTGTTTTGCCAGAGGAATAAACCCACCTACTTTACTAACCTGTCAAGCTCCTTTTGAACTCATCTGTAACAGTAAAGCTCACAGGTTGTTGATTTAAAGATATTCTATAAAATCTAAGAGTCTCAGTGCTAAACCAGAATGATAACTAGTTCATCCTCACAATGCTGAACCTACAATGTTTTCTAGGAAAAATAAATAGAAGATAATACTTCCAGTATCTTATTTTATTGTAATTAATGTTATTATTGTCAGAATCATTATTATTAATTAGATGTTATTATTCAGCTATGCTATCAGGCCACATAGTTTCTAAATATTTGGTTACAGCTCTGGGGACCTGACATTCTGTCTCGACCAGGAACGAAAAAATAAAGCTGTCAAAAGAAGATGATCAAATGCAAGCGACAGATGAGTGTAGGTTCTAGAGCAGCTTGACACCATGCGCATTCCTCCTTTATTTTTGTAAACACACCAGCTCCTGGTCCCTGGGTGATACTGAATGATAGAGTATTGGCTCTCTGGATGATAATTCTCTTCTTCAATCTTACATGAAAATAGTTCTCATTATATTTACCATTATATTCCACAGCATCTAGACATTAGAAAACACTGCTGAGCTCTGTCGAAGTAACATTTAGCATATATATCAAAATGTAATCTTAGTGCCTCCTACTAAAGGCAGAAGTGTATAAAAAACCTCAAACATCACAATTCATTCATTTCCAAAGTTTATAGTGTTTACACTGATAATACCAAGTGCTTGGGCATATGGCATCACCAATAAATTATGACACTAGCCTATGTTAATGCTTATACTTATTAAGGCTAAGTTATTAAGAAAAAGCCATGATGATCTCCTAGGGCTGATCTGCTGCATTATACAGAGCATGAGATTTCAGGAATTAATGGCTGCTACAGGTCCAATAGTTCAGACTGAAACAGAACATATTTTTCAGGAAAAGGTCCAGTCTTTTTTTAAATACTTTCACTTCTGGAATACCCCCCAAATCCAGACAGAGTTGTCACCAAAGGCAATCACCAGAGCCTTCAGTGCTGGCTGAGATTCTGCTCCGCGGCAAAGGAGCTGTTCATGGCCAAAACAGTGTCAGTGTAACCTAAACAACTATTGCTTTTTTTTGTTGTATAGTCTTTTCTCCTCTCCCTTGCAAGATGAAGTTTTTGCAAGACTAGAATTCCCTGATATTGGATGCACTATTTTACTAGTTAGCAAATCATCATTTATAATACTGAAGTGTTTCAAGGATATTTCATTCTGGCTTTATAAGTCTTCTGTTCAAATCATTCTCATGGAAATCCTTCACAGTAATGCTGGTTTTTCTCCCTGCATGTTACAGACAACTGTTTATGTGCTGGTGGTTGTGTTTACCAAAGTGATGTGGTCTTTCTGCCTTCATAGAGCATCAATTCAGATGTAACCATAGCAAATTATTTTCAAGCTGTGACTCAGAGTCACTAAATGGTGATATATTTGACACAGAGACCCACTCCATTTTCCTTTTTACCCTCCCTGTATTTCTTCATCAAGCTGTAAGCTGTCATTTTAATAGTCTAATCACCTGAATCATTCTGCAGGTTTAAAAAACACTAAGTAGGCAGAATTTATGTTCTTAAAGGAACAGCTTTATCTCCTCTTGTAATAAATTTATTTCCTTTATATTCCTTGTCATCTAGATGAGTTCTTGCTCTTGCCATACTGAGTTCAGGTGAAATGAGTGCTTTTTTTTGTTTGTTTTGGTTTGTTTTGGTTTTGTTTTGGTTTTGTTTTGTTTTGTTTTGTTTTGTTTTGTTTTGTTTTGTTTTGTTTTCCCCAGGGTGGAATGGGAACTGAGGCAGGGGAGCTGGGAGTGACCCTGGCACTGGTTGTGCCTGCAAAAACAACTTCCATCCCATGGGGACTGACTATGGAAGAATTTAATCTTCCTGTAACTTCAGAGGCACAGAGGAAGCTTCACAGTGGTCTCAATATTCCTCTGCTTTCCACATTCCTCCAAGAAGTGCCATGGCACATGGCCACCAGCACAGCCTCACTTACTTAGCTCAAAATGCATACAGCCCTGCCTCAGCTGGCCCTGGGAACTCCTCAGCACCCTCCTGCTACCTGCTCATCCCTATGGGATGATTTTCTTTGCTCTTTCTAGCAGAACAGAACACATGCCCCAGATAAGCTCTCCTGTTTGACTGGCAGCTGTCCTCAGTCATTCTCTGCACAGGGTTTCCAGCTCCAAAGTTATTACCTGCAGTTTCCATGTTGGGCATCCTCTGCTCTCCTCTCACCATGGCTGGTTGTATCCCACCTCATGAGCTTATCTGGTGAACACTACAGTCAGAGTTCAGCCTCACTGTTGTGAAACTTCTTAGTTTTCAGATGTGAAGGTCAATCTCAGGTCTTATTGGGACACCCATGAGGTCTGCTTCATTTGGTCTGCTCAGGTATTTTTATTCCAGTTGCTATTTTTTTTTATTATTTTTTTACTTATTTGGTGGTGGGTGGGGTGTAAAAACAAACCCAAATCAATTGCACTTCAATATCCCTAATTGATATCAGCCTATAGCCACTGAAAAATGTGTTTTTTTCTACTCAAACCTGCTGGAAGAACCTGTAGTCCAATATCCTAGCAGTTACAGGGATCCCCAAAAAGAAAAGGGTAGTACAAAAAAAAATCCTCTCCTGCTATGTATTTCAAGATCTTTATAAATTCTATTCATAAAACAGTTCTGAAAAGATTCCTCGTGTGCTAGAGTGGTTCCAGCAGCAAGTCTCTCATTTGAACTGAGCACTGACAGGGTCAGTTTCTGTTTCTGCTCCTTAGAAACATGAAGGCAGAGAACATCTCTCTCAGTGTTTTGCAGAGTGCTCTTGATACCATGGGCTCCCCAGGAGTTAAACATTAGTAAATGCAATCATCAGAGGAAAATTACTGGAACAAACGTGACTAAATGGTTCCAGCCACCTGCTGCTTTGAGGAAGGCATCGTGCTTATTGAAAACTAAGATGTAAATTCAAGGACAAAACAACCTTTAAGAACACAAGGTGTTGCTGCAGTTGTCACATGTCTGTGTACGATCTTAATGGAGCGTAACACTGCTTTGGCTAGTCATAACTGCTCAGAGCATTGTAGGGAAAGTTTTCCAGACAAAGCAGGATCCAAATGCTTCTCTGCACATCCCCTACCTTTCCCATTCACAGGTAAGTTGCTGTTATGAAAGATCATGGATCTGAGGTAGAGAATACATTACTAGTGTGGGGGCAGAAGACATCTTGCTGTGTAGAAGCAGCTTGTGCATGCATGACCTGGGGAATTAGGAGCTGAAGAGAGCTGAGCAAAGGAAGGTTTGGGAAATAATTCTGTAAGTACACAGATTAGTAGTCCAGAATCGCCAAGTGCATTTTGCAGTGCTCTTCTACAGTGCTGCACTTTATTATCTGACATGGTTACTGGGATGAGACAATGAATGAAAATAGATGCTACCAAAGAAGCGATGCCAACTCCATGTCTTCTGAGGGTACTCCTGTATAAATAACCCACACACATTTACTTAGGGGCACAAAGAGGGCAGTGGGATGTTAACCCTAAATATACTTACTAAAATGGAGAAGTCTTTGCTATTTTTCAGATTATGATACTGGTTCTGTTGTGAGACCAACAAGATATAGTTCCCTGATTGTTCCTTTCTTGACAAACATGTCTCTTCTTGGAATAAAAAAAGGTTCTACAAGATCATTAAACCACATAATTGTCTCAAACATACTTTAATTAAAGATTTCAGTATTGCTTTTTAAATGCTTAAATAAAAGTTAGCTACAGCTCTGCTCTCTGCAGTTTGCTTACTTGGTTTCTCCAGCAAACCAGTATTTTCAGTGAAAAGTCTATGGGAAGAAAAAAGCTTGAGGAAAAGCTCATCTACTTCCACAGAAGGAATTAAATGTAGCTTCAAACCAGAACTTCTGAGGACTTTTTTCCTCATTTCTGATTCAACTTTTAGCAGGAGAAATAATGAACCAGAATTACCAGCCAGGAGTACAACAGGAACAACAAGCTTGGATGATAAACAGGGAATGGATGTAGGAACACAGCTGGCAGCTTCTGAGTCCATATTGCTCCCTCAGATACTTGCAGTGAAGCACATAAAAGCATGTGGTGTCTACAGTGCTGTCCATGTGACAAACTGTCCATCTGTTCAATGTACCTACCAATAATCTGGAGTGCTTAGTCTAAACCAGAGTCCACAAAGATCTCATGCTGTGTAACATCCATTATAACTCTTCCTTTCTTGTTTGTCCTTCCTGTGGCTACTGAGGATGTTTAAACAATAATAGACTTACTACTGGACCTGCGGTGAAGAAGCAGTTCTTCATGAATTGGGCCAAAAGCACTTGCACATGGGGTATTATAAACTAGTAATACCTTGTCTGGATCACTGCAGCCTCAGTGGACTCAGTTCCCAGGGAACAGCAAGGAATGACTTGGTAAGAGTAGTCTTTTGCTATTGCAAAGAGAGACACTTTGGGAATTATTCCAGTCCAGTCACAATCAGAAAATAAAAACCAAGAGAAGTTGCTGGGATACTTACAGCAAGGAACACTCAAACTCCCAAAGTTTAAAAATGTATGGTTGTCCAGCTTGCATATACAGATTTGTACAGCAGTGTGAATCATCAGCCTGCTGACCAAACACCAGCAGATCAGTATGGCTTCACAGCAGCTGCGCCCACGGGAAGTGGGAGAGATACCACTATTCTACAAACAGGGAAGTGGTCAGAGAGAGTTTAATGGTTATGGAGCCAGACTGAGGAGTTCTTAAGTTGCTACGTAGGTACAGTACTCTTGCTGCTGTTTCTTTCCAAAATACTTATAAGCTAATTTTTATTAACATTATTTAAGCTGATTCCACATTTACACTGACATTGCAGGGGCGTAGCAAGCACAGGAGCCAGTGGCAACCATGCCAGCCGGGGGACTGCTGTGCACATTGTGCTGCTGCTCCTTGTGAGCCACTCTGAGAGGCTTGTGGACATACCACCACACTTGGATGCCTGAGGGATGTAGCATTACACCTTTCAGATCTAAGCTTATAGACTTGAACAGGTTTATGCTGTAGAGGTGCAACATCTCTCATTCATACTGGACCAGAGGCATAGAGGTGTGCAGGGTTGGGTTTGGTTGGGATATTGAAGTAGCATTATGTTCAGTGTTGCAGTGTTCAACTGAGGTGTGTGATCTCTGCAGTGGAGTGAGATATGCATCTAAGTGCCTTCAAAAGTGAGTTGCCTTGCAAGAAAGGAGGGTTGCAACAAGTGATGGGAAACTGCTGCTTATCTGATGATAAACATTAGATATCCTATGTGAAATACACAAACAGCTGGAACAGAGGCAGGAACTCAGGATGCCTGTCCTCTAAGGTGGATGCCATAATCAATACATTGACAAAACCTTCCAGGTTTTGTGAAGAATGGGATGACTTTAAAGAGAGAAAAGGTAACTCCAGTCTGTGCTGACTCTTAGTGCATTTTTCATTCTGCTTCAAGTTTTCACAGGTGGAGAAGGGAACTGAGCCCAATTCTCACATAGCTTGGGGAAATGCACTCACGCCCAAACACTGACATGAAAGAACAGGCATAATCCCCTCCTTCTGAGGTGCTGCTTTCTGAACAAAACCCGTTGCCTTTCCTAAGAATCCAACCCAAGGGGTGTGTGTTAGGCATGCTGAGGGTATGTGTAATGGGCCCCGAGGGAAATGGACATGAGAATGCGCAGTCTGAGGAGCAACATTTGGCTGTAGGTAAGCCTGGAGACATGCAGCCCCGACCAGGCCTGGAAAATCAGGGGTGCAGAAGCAGAAGTGAGACTGTGGGAGCTCTGGAGTAACCAGTAGGTTTTAAACCAAGGGAGTACAGAACTGCTGGAGGGCAGGAGAAGAGCCTATCCTCCACCTTACATCATAGTGCTCTTTGATGATGGAGGAAATAGGTCACCATATAGATACATTTTTAAACAAAGTAGTATTTCATGTTTCTAAATGCTTTACTGAAAATCAGTAGCAAACAAAGTGATCTTGTTTCACCACAAACACTAGCAGAAAGGAGAACTTTATTTATCTGCATGTGGGGAATCTACCTTTGCAATTGCAAAATTAAAAAAAGCAACAGTTTTAAGAACCACTTTGTGGTGTTTCACAGTTCACCAGCAGGCCAAGCACTCACTACAGGCTGTCCAGCAGTTGTTCAAAGGACCAGTGCTTTGGACAGCTAACCTAAGCAGAACTGACCTGCCTGGTTTTACACTGGCTGTGAATGTTCTCTAGTGGATTTGGCCCTGGGTTACTTAGGTTGTAGGGAACTGAATTCAGGTATCAAAAACCATGAGCCAGTGTCTAAGACTCTGGTGTTAAACACACCAGCTGCACTCAGGTATCTATAGTTGCATGGGAAGTTTCATTCAGGGACTGAAGAGCATTCCTTGCTGTAAAATAGAAAGCAAAGAGATGTTTGAAATTAGTCCTCTTGACTGCTCCTACAAACATTATCCTTTTCACTGAACTTTTAATACAGACAGTCAAAAATCTTGAACAACAGACTATAAATGTTCAAGGAACAAGCACTCAGATGATGTAATAGCCTAGAGAGAGAGATTTTGGCAGCATGCTGTGTACAGCAAGAGCTTTGCTAAGGCAGGAATTCAACAAAAGCCTAATTACATCTATGCTGAGATTGGGTACCTGGTAGAAATTCTCCACAAGGACAAGGAAATTATATCCCTACCAGATAGAAAGCAATTTGCTGTAATCTGAAAATAACCATGTGAAAAGAGGGTCAGCTGGGTAAAATGAGTTCACAGGGAGAAAAAAAGCAAAGAGAAGAGACATACAAGAGAAACAATCAGAGTCTGATTAGAGAGGGGAAGTAAAGAAAATCGGTACAACATGGCATAACTTGCAGATTCCAGCTTGTATACTCATCAGATGGTATATTGTCTTCAGTTTTAGCAGTAGTAAGACTACTTAGTTGTCACTCTAAAACAATCATGATAGTCTACAATCATCAGTAAAGGATTGCACTGACAGAGATTTCTAAGTCTCTGTTAAATGAATAAACTGAACCCTGAAGCAATAAGGAATATGCAATTAAATACTACATACCAGAGAGCACACGTCACTCGCTGTCTTAAATCTGTCCTAGCATTTGAAGAAAGTGTTTCAATTCCTACAGCAATTAATCTGTACATTCCATCTCCCCTTACAGGAAACAGAGCTGTCCTTAACTCTCCATTTCCATATTCAGGGAGAATGGGCATGGAGATCCATATTCAAAAAGACAATCCATAAACTGAAGTCCACTGGGCTGTGTTTGTGGAAGGTAATTCACTTGAAACCAAAATACCTACTTTCCACATAATCAGTGGTCGCAGATAGCAGAATATTGTTTAAAAAATTATAGAGTTTCTGATAGAACTCTTTTTGTCTAAGGAAATAAAGAAATCTTTGTGCTACAACTGAAGTAGCAATTGCTTAATCTATGTTACTAGTAAACAAAATAATAAGGCTATCAAAATCTGCTAAATATTTTATCTTCAAGTTTAGTTCAGTTACTCAATTTGCTTAAGACTATTTTAACATTCTAAATTTCAGTGACATGGCACCTTTCCTGATATATGCATGGTTTTGCACATTTTGATGAATAAAAGGTTGTTAAATAGTGATATAATCCTGTCCTGAATATGGGACATCTTCAAATTCATCTTGGACTATTGCTTCTCCTGTAGACCTCCTTAAGTCCAAGGTCCAAGATGCAAACATTGCTGCTATGTTCCACCATTACAGGGTAGATCTTAACATTCAAATAATTTGATTTTAGTGTAGTGTGATTCTGATGAAATGCTGTTCAACAGAAAACATGATTAGTATGAGAAAGAAAGAAGTGAAAGAGATCAGGTTTTATGCTCAGGCCTGTCAGAAATTATTTCTTTGGGTCTTTTGAGGTTCTTCAGACACAGATGGTTTACTCCATCTTCTATATCATAGGACTGTTTTCATGTCTCACACAAAATTTCAAGATTTATTATTCCCAGATTTCCACCATAAAAGTTGGTGTCAAAAGTAGGTTTTCCCAATCAAAAGTAAGAGTAGAGTGATTCAGCACAGACCTTCCCTATGGTTGTGTTTCAGAAATGGCAGCTGGGCAGGGGTGGTGGCAATGTCCCTAAGCTGGAGGAAAGGCTCGAACTGGAGAATCTCACATCCAAGAGTATTTTGTGTGTTAGCATCTAGCACCATGGTAACCTCACTGATGACAAGGGTTGTCACAAATACTAAACTGTAGTAAATAAGCAGTCACATAGGAAGATGTATGTAAATATTAGTTAAAGTGGATCTCTGCTCATGGTCAGGGACTAGTTCTTCAGAAAAGAACTCCACTGCAGTTGGAAAAACATGAAAAGAAATAAATCACTTACGCAGAAACTGCATTTTGGGTGCTGAACAAAACTCCTTTGATATAGCAAACTTCAAAAGATGACATTTAACAGATTTATGCTGTTTGAAGAACTTCATCTGAAAGAATCAGGCTAATTTAAGTCATTCAGATTAATTTTTCTCTATTTGTGGCCACCTGCACAACTTGTGGTCTTTCAATGGGCTGTCTTCATCTGCATCTTAGTGAATGACTCATTTCTGTTCGATGCATTTATTTTGCATCTCCTATCTTCTGAAAACACACATTTAATGGAAGCTGTGTATAATACTTTAGTTCTGCTCTGTTTGTTTTAAAAATACAGCATTAATTTACAAATTATATATTCCTGAAGATGACAACAATGAAGACCACAGGAATGGCAAATGCTGTCACCTGAAACCCATAAATTCTGCAGTGTCATATGGGACTGTGCAGAATAGCGAGTAGGAAGCAAATTGAGGATACTTACCTAAAACTGTTCTTCTGTGATTAAGCTGGTGCAAGTCTGGCTGAGGGAATGTGTCATGTTATTTCATGGCATGCTTGACAAAACACATCTGTGTTGTGGGACTATAGATCAGAAACATCTTGTATTCTGCTATAGCAGCATTCACAGAGTTTCACTTGGGTTCCAAGGGTGTTCCGACAAGAAAACATGAATAATAACACATGTGCTGCCAGGGAACTCAACACGAGAAGGAGGCAAGAGATGTTCCTGTACAAATACCTGGCCGTGTGACCAGCCTCTCAAAACCAGACAGTGGCTTTTGGGTACCGAACTAGAGAAAACTTAAAAGGTTCCAACTGAGGCCTCTTTATGGGATCTTGAATTAGAGACACTTAACAGTCCTGCAAGGTCCTGCACCTGGGTCCGGCCAATCCCAGGCACAATTACAAATGGGGTACAGAGTGTGTTGAGAGTAGCCCTGAAGAGGACTTGGCAATTTTGATTGACAAGAAGCTCAACATGAGCCAGCAGTGTGCTCAAGCAGCTCAGAAGGTCAACCATATTCTAGGATGCATCAAGAGGAGTGTGACCAGCAGATCAAGAGAGCTGATTCTCCCCCTTTGCTCTCGTGAGACCCCACCTCAAATATTGCATCCAGTTCTGATGTCCCCACCACAAGAGAAGCATAGATCTGTTTGAAAGAGTCCAAAGGAGGGCCACAAAGATCCAGGGGCTGGAACACCTCTGCTATGAGGATAGGCTGAGGGAGCTGGGATTGTTCACCCCGGAGAGGAGAAGACTTTGGGGGGAACCTCATAACAGCCTTTCAATACCTGAAGGGAACCTACAGGAAGGCTAGAGAGAGACTTTTCACAAGAGTGTCTAGTGTAGGACAATGGGAAATGATTTTAAACTGAAGAATAGGTTTAGACTGGATCTTAGGAAAAATTTCTTCAGTATGAGGGTGGCAAGACTCTGGAACAGATTGCCCAGAGAAGCTGTGGATGGCCCCTCCCTGGTGGTGTTCAAGGCCAGGTTGGATGAGGCCTTGAGCAACTGAGTCTAGGTGAGAGACATCTCTGCCCATGGCAGGGAGGTTGGATGACACATGCCTGAAGTCCCTTCCAACCTAAGCCATTCTACAATTCTGTGAAACACTAGCCACACTCAAATGCCAGACCCTAGGGGACTAATGTGACAGAGCCTGTTTTGAAACTCTTTGCGTCACTGTTTTCTTGCCATGTAATTCCAGTTCTCAGATGCATTTTTTCTTAAACACTTAGCATTAAATACATTAGAAATGTATGTAGGCATTAATCTTTTTTTCATTAGCATTCCTCTCAGCCCTTGGGATTTGTTCAACTGTCATTCATTTCTCCCATCCTAGTAGGAAGAAATCCTGGAAATACTTAAGGAGTCTATATCATGTGAACTGCTTCTGAGTTTGTCCAACTCTTAGAGGTTATTAGTAACATGCAAGGTTTGCCAAGAAGTGACAGGATTGTATTTCTATGGTTTTGCAAGTACTCTGGTGAGAGCAGTAAGCCAAGAAAGAAACTGGTGATTCCAGCACTGCTTGAGAAAGGCTTCTACAAAACTCAGTTGTATCATTCCTTGTATGTAAGTTTCAGTCATTGAAAGACGGGATCTAAAAATACCAGAAAACCTAACTATAGAAAAGACACTATCACAACTTGTATCACCAAGAATGGTAAACAATTGGCAGGCAGATTCTTTGTAAGCAGCTTCCTTATCTACAGGATTACCAAGAGTTACAAAGACTCATTGTGTTTCTGTGGGAACACACTGCTCTCTAGAAGCTGATCTTTTGAACAGTTCACACCAGGTATTCACAGCCATTCTTAGCAGGTTCAGAATTATGCAGGAGAGACAGAGTTACACTAAAATGTGAGAAATTGTATCTGTTTCTTCTTAAAGCAAGGCAATCCATTCTAATTTGTGAAACCTTCATCAGCAGGAAACACCTCGGATAATGAGACTGATGGAGTTATACATTCTGCATACAAATCTAGTACTATGCAAAATACTGCATAATTAGCAATCCCTGTAACATTTGATGTTAACAGCATTCCTGACTCAGGACAGGCTTGGTCTGTGCAGAACTCCCTCTCCAATGGAGACAGCAGGTGCAGTTATAAGAGGCCTGAAGTCCCTGTTCTGGGCACTGGAAAGCTGTACACCATCCCCGTCTGGAACCAGAGGGTTAACTGCAAGAACAGAGCATGCATTCTCCTCTCAGTATTAAATCACTGAATTGATTCTTCACCTTCTCACTGACAGTAGATACTATCAACTCCCACAGAGATGTGTGATGCAGGTGATAAACTATCTTTTTTGACAATGACTTAACTGCTTCCTTTCTTTTAAACCAGTTTCCTCTGTCACTCCTAAGACCTCCTCTGATTTCTTGCCCCCTCACTGCCTTTCTTCCCTCAGACTCATCCTTTTTTTGCCAAAGTTCAAGGTCCCTTGTGTTGTCTTGCTCACAGCGCACTGAGTTGACAATTCTTCCAACGGAGAAAAGATTAGGAAGTAACTAAAACCAGGAGAGCTACAAAGTTGGACAGTGGAATAAGAAAGAACTAAAATACCAGCAACCTGCCTAATTTGTTAGGAACCTTCCCTTGGCTTCAAGATGGTTTGCTCCTTTTGCTCCATTATCACTGGAAATAGAACACAAGAAAAAATTCTAGCACTAATTCCTGTTGGACTGAAGCAGGGAAATTTGAAGTGTCAAAAATTCATTAAATATAGATAAAATTTCCCTTTTACACTCCAAGGGCAGGCAAGCAGCTGTTATGTGAAATTCAGATAAAAGTTCCATGCATTTCTTGGCCTCCTGGCCTCCCTTATAACATAACTGCCACAGGAGTTTGGAAATAAACTCACAAGTTTACTTAGAAATGAACACATGAATAGCCACATTTCTTCTACTGATGGCCAAGTTACACACTGTTTTTCAGACTGCTAGTTGCATGCCATTAAAATTTTTCAGGAGCTGATAGATTCTACTAGAGGGAAATAAAAACAATGACACTACACTATTATAGATACTCAAGCTTCCTCTAGCCCTCTAAGTGCTATGTACTACTATGCAGATGGCTACTTCAGATCCTCAGTATAGCAATTTATTGTAAATTTGGTCTAACAATCTCCACCTATAAGCAGTGCTCTTCAACCTAATCCTGAGTCATGATAGCTGGATTTTCTGCCTCAGCTGAATGGAGTATGTTTGCATTGCAACTTCAGCTAAAATGAGTAGATGATAGTCACAGGAAATTCATGTTAGACATACAAATAAGATTTTATTTGTATGAGATGATTTGTTTCCTGAGAGCATCTTCTAAGCATATGGAATCTAAAAATCTAGGAGTTCCAGAAGATACCTTATTTTAGAACTAGAGCAGTCACTGTAAATATCAGCCAGTGGTAGTAAACTAAAACCCAGTGGTTTTATATGTTTTGGGTTTGTTTGGGTTTTATTTATTTGATTTTTTTTTTTTTTGGTGGTTTTGTTTTGTATTTTTTACACAGAAGGGATGCAAGACAAAAAACACAGAACTGCTTTTGTATGATACATATTCCAGAATCATACAATATTCCAGATATTATCATTACACAGATTAATATTACTTAGCAGTACAGTTGCACTGGCTTTTGAATTCTCACACAAGAATGACCCCACACGGCACGCTGATATTCAAAGACAGAAATCTGGCAACTACAGGGCTTCTGCCGTGCCCACGCTGTGTATGCAGCCACACCTCTCAGATGAACACGCTTAATATAATAGCACACACTCATTTCTGATGCAGAAGAACAGTAATAGATCCCTTTGGCTACAGTTAACACACACTGTTCCAACAGTTAGTTGTACACGTACTATCACAAACATGCAACGTTATACTTCTGCCATCTTTTGGAGCTAACAAGTTTCAGCAGATTTTGAGAAATCAGGTAAGGTACAAGCACATTCATGTTTAGGGCTTGGTGTTCAGAATGTGAAGCTGTCACTGCAGGTAATGAATGCTCCTGCAACACAGCTTCAGAAAGTTACGTCCCAAGATTAAATGGGAATGGAAGAAATAAATATTGATATCTGACATTAAAGGTGAAATGCAATGCTATGAAGTATTTCCAAGAAATAGTTCAATATTTTTATCTTCAAAAAAGAAATGTCAATCAAATAAACAGTTCATATTTTCAAAACAAGCACTTACCAGGATATATCTTAATGATTGTGCTAAACCTTGCAATTTTGCTATAATCATACTTTTCTTCTTTCATCTACATAATAAATTACTTTGTACCATATAGCTTTTATTCTTCCCTTTTCTTCAAACACAACTGTTGTACTCAAGTCAGATTTTAACAATTTCACATGCTCAAAGACATTCTCCTAAAAAAAAAAATAAAAATCTATCAGGTCACGCATAGACATAGAAATTATAGAAATAACAGTAAAATTATTGTCATCCTTACAGACTACCATTCTGCTAAGTCAACGTCTCTGAAAACTTAAGGATGGAGGGCCAAATGTAGCTCCTCTTGGCCAGGCCAGTGCAATGCAGTAGACTTCAAAAGGAATGCATCTGCCCCGTGAGATTTCTTTTCTATAAAAGCTTCCTCAGAAGGTTAATGGAAAATAAGCTTTCATTCTATTCTAGATTTTCAAAAGGGACAATTTATCCTTTGTCACTGGGCAGAAACGAATTTTCCAGAGTATTAATGAATTTCTGTCTCATCCATGCTTTGAAGTTTCGATACCATTCTACAAGCTTTTTTCTCCTTTGAATCTTTTCTTGTAAGCTCATTTTTTTTTCTTTCTTCAGAACAGCAGGAAGCTCTTTCCAGTTTTTAATAAAGATAAATGGAGCCCCCATGGTTTTTAGTAATTGTAATGGAGCACTGTGGTACATTGATGAATTTCCGCAATCACCCGGTGTCATTACATCTTCTATAACAGGCAGAGATCCATATGAACAAGCTTCATAAATTCTGTAGCATTCTGTATTTATTCCCACTGGGCACAATGTCAAATCACTCTGCAGCAAGGCATCTTGATAGTTTTTGAAACTTTCGTTTGTTTCTTGAGGCTGCCACCTAGAAAAGTAAAAGGGTTGAAAATTAACATTTTCCCACAGGCTCTGCAGTGAAAAAATAGAGATATGCTTTAATTTCAATTACTTACAAAACTGAAAATGCTGTAATTGTAAGAATTTTATATAACACACAATCAATAGGCTTTTACTTTTCATCTTAACTATTTTTAAAGAGTCTTCTAAAAAGGTATAGAAAATTTCATTGTTAAAAGTAGATGGTAACCCTTCTTAGATATGGTCCTTTAATTATTAATATTTAGGAGGGTAAGAGGCAAATTGAAGCACCATTTTACATCTTCTGCATGACCTGGATGACGCATATGTCAATTTACTTCACAGCACAGTTCAGAAATAGATACAGAGGAAGAAACTTGATGCGATTTTAATGATTTTTTTTATTTTTTTGGCCTCAAAATAACTTTAAATCAGTAGAGGTTTGTTCTTCAAAAGTTAAGATGTAAAGCAATCTGTTAACCTAAATTCATCTGCCTGAAGTACCTCAGAATGTCTGTGAGATAAGAGTTTATGTGACAGATACAATCCATCTCCTGAGATTCTTCATCAGGGCAGCTGAGGTCTTCCTAAGCACTGCTGTATCTGCTATCAAATGCTTTACAGGTGTTGCTTGGAAAAAATAAGAAATACAAACTGAACCCTATTCCTGTTAGTCAAAAGTTCTGTTCTGCCTACTTGAAATATAAAAGAACCATGCCATACTGATTAGAACTGGTCTCTTATGTGGAACACAACAAAATACAGCTGTTTTTTTCTTCTAAGATACTAATACACATAAGGTAGAAGACAATTATTTCTTATCCCATAATAATAAAATGTATAGAAGAAAAAAAAGTCTTTATATGTAGTGCACATAGAGGACTTTTAATTTATTTAAAAATAAGCTTTATGTAAAATATAGCAACAGAGAAGCTGTTACCTTATGAAGACCCATACAAAGAGGGTGTAGGCAATGTTTTCTGTTTTAATTATGACTGGTTACCTTTAGTTGTACTATTTTTTTAACACTCAAGAAAGGATTGGTAATAATGGACCAGGCAAAAAAGTCCAAATATTTTCATGAAGTACATCAAAGTCTTACTGTTCTCTGGCTGCAATCCAGCAAAGTTGCTCAAGCCCATCCTGCTTCAGAACTTCCATTAGGGTTTCCCTCGAAGAGTTCTTATAAACTGTTCCTAAGAAATTACACAGGTATGGTCTTGGATCGTGAAGCATTGACCAGCTGGGTTCTACAACTGGAAAATTTCTGTAGCTGTAAACACAATGACATAAACCATACAGTTTTCTAATGTATACAAAGAAAAATATTTTGCAACATTTAATCTTTACTGCAGCAGATTCGAAGACTAAAACCGCCTGTTTGTTAGCAATCCACATCTATAAACACAGACAGACCCACAGGCAAACCAGTACAAGCTGGTCTTTATTCCCTTTGCCCCCACCAAAAGTCTCTTCAGAGACTTTCCACAATACTTAGATCTTCTTTCTTACATATGCATGTTACAAAATGCCCTTGGGAAACACATTTTTTCAAAAGCAGCTGCTCTTGATGCAACTGCTAGTTTTGACTGAAATGGCCAGGTTAAAGGTAACTATGAAGTTCAAGTCTCAGCTACCTTAACCTCTGGGCATACTTATCAACAGAAAATACCACTGGTAACCTCTCAAAGGTAAATCTCACTTTGATCTGGGATTAATCTAATCTTTTGGCTACTACACTGTAGCTTGTACAACAAGCTATTTAACTTGTCTTTTTGGATTCAACAAAACCAGTGTAAAGTCCTGGGATCCAATGAAAACTGTATGCCATCCTTGTAGGTGTGTTTTCACCACATCAGACATTTTTCGTTTTCTTTGACTGATTACTCAAATCTTACATCAATTATTTTGGTCAGCACAACAGCTGATGAAACACTACTTCAGCTGAAGGGCTGACTCTAATTGTTTCATTACATAAAACTATATTTTTTTCTGGAAAATCTGAATGTTAATTTTTTTCTGCTCCTTTGATTTCTCAAATTAAGACAGGTATTCCTTCTAATGTTATTATTTTTGATGCATCATAGTTCTACTTCCCTGTCATTTGGGGTTTTTGTATGAAAAGCTATACCTTGACCTCTCTTCATTACTGGTTTCAAAGGTCGTCTCTATTTCACAGTGATTTCTTCAGTGCCATTAATGGTCCTGAAGACATATTCAACTTTTTCACCTTCTCAAACTTTGATGGAACAGTCCTTTCCTCATTCTTCTTCTGCACAATGAACATGAATTCATTTGCTTTCCATTTTTGATTCATACTTAATATATGTGCAGGATTCTACATCTTTATTTTACCTCTTCACTTGGAAAATCTGGCACGTTAGCATACCTAGCCACAATTTTAACAACTGTTGATGTGCAAGGACTGCAAAGCTCCATTCTGATACCTGATCTATCTTTCTGTGTCCAGCTTTGCACCCCAGTTTATACTGTAACTGTTGTTGCTTTCTGTTATCTGTCACCCTAATCTTTGCATCTCAAAACTCAACTTCTTTTTACTTGAAAAGTCATCAATTCTCTGACACCATCAAGAATCCAAATTTAGTGTATTTCAATGACACTGTGAGCAAGTTCAAGCTATAGTTGCTAACTGGCTCAATAGAGGATACTGAATTCAAGATCTGAAAGTAATCCTGTATGCTTTTCATCTTATATTAACATAAGTAGCTAAACCACTATTAACTCTGTTAATAAGGAGCAAAAATGCATCCAACAGAACCAAACATTTATCTACTCCACATAAACAGTTTGAGCAGTAAGTACAACAAAAATATTTTTGCGAGTAAGCAGTTAAGCCAGCTTATGTTACTGTGATACTGGAGTATACTAATTCCTAATGGGAGGCATACAATTTCCTCTTGAGAGCCGTAACAGGGGTTAAAAAAAACATACCACCAGTACCTTTCCTAAACAAGCAGTAGTTGGAACTTATTCACATAAATATGTCCATAAATGCCCGTGTCACTGGTACCTATTACATCAGCAGTTATGAAAAATCTCAACAGCAAATCTACTGAAGACCCAGGTTAAATTTTTTTTCAAGTTCCCTAAATCCTAGTGTTGTTTTCCTGTTATCATTTTTATTGCTAAATGCAATTCCAAACAATTCCAATACTTGATTTAGAAAAGCATTAACAAGATCTTGTTCTACAATTCACTTACTATAAGTGTTTGGGTATCAGCAGTAACATTCAGACATTTGCCATACCTCATGCATAACAATTACATTTCAATTGTAAACTCTGTCTATAGCACTTACGTAGCTACTCCTAAAGGCCACTGGAAAATATCTTCTTCATTTACCAACGCATAGTCATATGTAACAAAGAGTAGATCTATAAATCCTCCATTTCTTTTCAGGTATGGTCGAATCCATTCATTATTGCACCGCTCGTTTCCAAGCAGCGTAACTGCTACGTGCTGTATTTTGTGAGTCTGAATTAATGTTTGTGTGTAATGCAACCACTGAGTGGCGTAAGCGATCTTTGCTCTTTCTCTTCCATTCAAAACTAGCACAACATTTTCAGCTTCAACTGAGAAGTAGCCAGGAACTACAGATGGACCAGTGATGAAGCTGTGAAAACCAAAATGCAAACAGTAAGACACCCTTAAGACAAATTATTGACCTTAAATGTCTATACGTCCTTGCTACACAGTCTATACTCCAGAGATTTTTGTTTTGCTTCAATAAAGTGCAATATACTGCAAAGTAACTGTGCAACCATAACCATTTCTGTTGTTAGTATTTACATCTTAACACCAGAATAAAGCTGCCTTCATCTTTGTTCAGAAAAAAGATATACACTCAAATGAAAATAAGGTATTTTGTCAACAAATCAGAACTACTACCATATTCAAACATCAAAATCTGGGTACATCAATCAACTTCAAAAAAAGATGTACTTCAATTTGACTAATTGTCAAACTTTCTCTTAATTCCATTAATAACCAATGAATACTGTACTAGAAGAAGACAAAGGCCCTCCCAAAAATCTGTAAGAGTACACTAAAACAGGTACAATTACGAAGGACAGTTAGCTGGTCTGGCATACTACTTTCCTCTATAATTTTGGTTAAGTTAAGGTTAGACAAAAAAAACCAAACCCACTGCATCATCTAAAGTGAGTAGAACCTGTAACACCAGAGGTACCATCTAAATATAAACATAGGTTGCTTGTATGACCCAGGTCAAACTTGAGGCTCTAATATAAGTGATTTAGCACAAAAATTTTAGGTAGAAAATAGCATTTCTTGCACAATGTATTTAACAGAGGAATTTCAATCACGTAGCAAAATCTTTAAGTCGCTAATCATGTACAAGTATCTGACAACAGCCATTTATGAACTGCAATGAAGCAAAGCACTGTTTGCCAGCTCGGACTCTTCAGTTAACTGCTGTGTTACCAGACCATTGACTGAACTCAGGATTAGTGATTACACATCTTGGGAAGGAGAGGAAAAGGGGGGGGGGGGGGGGGAAGTGTCACCCCCAAAAAAAAAAAAAAAGAGAATGAGTTTTATTTTATTAAGTCCTGAAATTAAAG
>JANHGN010001868.1:0-12601 GCA_024605025.1 Megaceryle maxima
CTTTTTTTTGTTTTTTTTTTTTTTTTTTTTTTTTTTTTTTTTTTTTTAATTTATTTATTTTTGGAGCATTAGCATGGACCTTTCATGTGTTTGGAGAAGGTAAAGTCCTGCTAGCCCTTTTGAACTCCTTTGAATTTTGGAGTTGAGTCTCACAAAAGCTGCCTCCCTGAATAAGCTACAGCTGTCTCTCTTGATGTCCAGGCTTATTCACCTTCCTAACCCTCCTCCTCTTAATCACTATCAGCACGGTCATGGCTGCTATTTACCCTCAAAGCCTCCATCAGTTTTTCCTTGTGCCTAAGTAGTGCTTCCAGGACAGCACCACTCCAGATTGGTCCATACATTCCAAGAATCATATTCATTCAGTCAGAAAGAGCATCTGTGCAAGTACTATGTCCAAAAGATAATCAAAATGCCCCCGATTTTATATAACAAACGTATAAAAAGTATAAAAACGTATAAAAAGTATAAAAAAGTATCCACTCAGACTCTCACCTAAACACCTCAAATGGGGAATACATCAGCTTTCTCAGGCATTCATTTAGTTGCAGCTCTGCAGAGATTATGTGCATAGGGTGCTTGATGACCAGTACAAGATTAGGGAGACTCATTTATTACCATCCTTTTATTCTTGAGAAAGACTCCAGCATTTTATTGAATGAAACTTGCAAAGTGTATTACACAGCTACTTTAATGCATTCAGTTTGAAACAGAAATGTGGCCCTTCTGTCACCTTCATAAACTAAGGACAGCAGAGGTAGTATATTATGCTTTGTTTCAGAGGAACTCCTACAAATATACAAATTATTTATTCCTCCCTCTTAAACATCTGTTGAAGTTGGGTATTTTTGTTATGTTCACTATCCCACTACTGTGTACATGACAGATATCATTTGAGCCTTAAAGCAGAAATGATTGCTTGAAGACATGCATTCAGTTTCAAAAAGTAGAGTTCTAGAGGTGTCCTTCATCGCTGTATATTTTTTTCATCAGTGTTACATTTTATGCTTTGCAAATCACTGCAACAGAGAAAATATTTTGCCTCACTGTGGGAGAAGTGGTAGATTGTGTTTTGTTGTCCACTACAGCAATAATAATTCCGCAAGGGTTTTTTCTGTTCTGCTAGCATATCAAAAAGTACATCTACAACAGCCTACTAAACACCAGAGTAACAGTGATAAATCCAGGGGCAACATTTTCAATGCAGCTTCTATGTACTATGTGCAAAAGATAATCAAAATGCCCCTGATTTTATATAACAAACACACAGCATATCTTATGCACCATTTACAGGATTTCTTACAGAAATTACGTTATAAATGACTTAGGGAAACATGCTCAAGTTTTTTATAAATATTTTTGGTAAAGGTTTTAGCTGAAAAGAGACAAAACTTACTGTTCTTTGTCAAACAATATTTGTCAGTTTTCAATTAATGTAAAGCATAACATCATTTTCCATGTTTTGCATTAAAATCATAAGATGAGTTCTGATACAGAATCATAAATCATCTTTAACTCATCTGAAAAAGATGTGTAGGCTTATGAAATTTAAAGATCTTTATAATGAAACTGGCTAAATTCCAAATTTGCAACCACACACAAATTTACGTGTTGCCGTTTTGGTTTGGGTTTTGTTTGGTTTGGGTTTTTTATGTTTGGTTGGTTTGGGTTTTTTCTGGTGTGTGCTTTTTTGGTTTTAGTGCCTCATCTGTAGCAAAGGGAACATTTTTCTATGGCAAATACGTTTCTGGAAGCTTCATATGCCTGTGATAGCATTTCAATATGTTAACACAGTTCAGCTTTGCCATACTTTGTATTTGATCTGAACACCACTCATTTTAAACAGTATATTATTCTGTTACATAAAAAGCAAAATATCACTAATTATATTACCCACATTACATTCAGAAAAAATACAACACATTTATATAATATCCTTTGTCTCCTTAATTTTCAATGACAGAAGTAAAAAGCTGTGAATTCTTTAAACACATAATTTATTTCTCTGAGCATACATTTTCTCCTTAGCTGCAACACTTAGCTTTACATGACACTTTTGTCATGACTGCAGACAATATGCAAGAGGTTCTTTTGCTTAGTTTGTGTTTTGTTTTTTTTTTTTTAGATTGATTTTTTTATTTGTTTGGGTTTTTTTGGTTGGTTAGTTGGGGTTGTCTGAGTGAGGGGTTTTGTTTTGTTTTTTTCTCCCAAGGGGATATAATTCCTGTGACTAGTAAGCATAAATATAGAAATAAAATCCACATCAATTCATCCACTCCATTTCATTTCAACTGTCACACTATTGCCTTTATTATTCCAGCTGGCTTGGAGAAAGAAAATTCTCTTTGTTAATAAGACCAACACAACTCATATTATACCTAATAAATCAAATATTTGCACATTTCCCCTTCACGTTTTTCCAATTTTTTTTTTTTTTTTCTCATGGCCATAAGCTTTACTGTGGAATAGCTGCCATACTGGGATACTTTAAGAAGCAAAAATTAATGTGAAGGCCTGTCTGTAGTTCCACACAGCAGGGAAGGCTAGCTGAAAAGATCCTGAAGGTAGGGAGAATGTGAGGTACTGTCTCCCATTCATGCTTGAGTATAACTCTCATTAATGTTACTTTGTCATTAAAATGTTTCCTCCAGTAATTTCCAGCAGGTTTCATTCATGTATCTCTAAATACTGGAAAAATAACATGATTGTCACTGTTGGTAAAAAGATAGTAACAAACCTAGCTTAAAAGCTGTAAGAATCTTACTCTAATATTTTATCAAAGGACAGAGAAGTGAAGAGTGGTGTTACAATTTCTTCCAGGCAGTAGGATAAGCTAGAAGTTACCATTAACTCATTAATTCTTGGAACTTCACAACATACTCAGTGCATGAGATCAGAGTGCTTTCTCTAATCACAG
The DNA here is from genome assembly GCA_024605025.1 of Megaceryle maxima. Classification (NCBI taxonomy): domain Eukaryota; kingdom Metazoa; phylum Chordata; class Aves; order Coraciiformes; family Cerylidae; genus Megaceryle; species Megaceryle maxima. The sequence goes on from JANHGN010001868.1 coordinate 2,918, forward strand.
CATGCTTATGAAGAAAAACATTTCTACTGCAAGACCTCTGATTTAACACACAAGAAAGTTTGGTTGTTGCATCTTCTCAATTTGTCCTTGCAGCCCACCACTTAGGTTTTGTTTCCTTACACAAATAAAAGGGTGCAAACACTTTAGGGACACACTCTGCCTTTCAAAAAGTCAGAAAATCTACAAAAGCTCTATTACAATATTACAAGTTACACTTATGCACTTAAAGAAGAAAAAAAAATTAGAAGCTGCAGAAATGCATTGATGCTGGCAGAGAAGAACAACAGCATCAAGCAAGGAGTCAACATGTGCAGTTCAGGATGAGGCTGAGCGCTCTGAAAGAGTATCAGGAAGCTCGACATTACCAGCAGTGAGCAGACTCTGACTTTTAACTCCCCTCAAGTACCTGTCTTGAGTTTGAAAAGGCATCTAATAATAACCCTATTTCATACAAATATATAATAACAAAACTAAAAACTACCTTCTGTATACAATACACTAGGAAATATTGTTAATAATATGTACATGAAGCTTCATGTACATATTCATGAAAAGCAGGATAGGCTACATGAAATAGGTATAGCATTCATTGTGAAAATGAGGTAATGCTGTGCTATAAAGGATAGTAAAGACCTATAGTAAACCTCCAAAAATAACCTGTATAACAAACGTTTCCAGAAGTGTGGACATCACCTATAGAGGACATCTTTCTTCCAAAGCAAGTGCGTTGTTTACTTTTTGTTAAGAAGATGCATTGAGCAATATGGGCTGTATTATTTCAGTTGCCCGAAGTCAAAGGTGCCAACTTTGAAACTGATCACAAAGGCAGATAAAAGTACAGTTCAAGAGAACACAGAGGAATTTTATTTCCTCTTTAGAGACTCTCTTGTTGAATCATGCAGAAAGTATTGATTATATTTCAAAGGTGGGTTTTTTTAATACATACCAGTGACTTCATCTGTCTAGAGCTGTCTGAACTTCAAACAGATTTGAGGAATATAGTAGATAAAAGGAATTTATGAGAAATAAATTATGTTACAAAAATGGCAGAACTCTTTCTCCAAGAAAGGGGTATTTTAATAGAAATAATAACCTTTTCTCTGCTTATTGATGATCAGGAATTTGAGATGTAAACTTGTGTATTAGTACATAAATTGACAGTTTGAAAACAATTTTTAAATTATGCATAAGAATCCATCAGTTCTCCATATTATTATGAAAATATATTTTACTTTCTAATCTGAAAGTGTGTTATTAACCTGCTACTTTAGGTTTTTCTATCCTGAGAACAATCACATCTGCAAAAAGTTGACATGTACCTCCCTTACTTTCACTGAAGATATTGTCAGAAAGACATGAAGATCCTTGAGGAAGCACAGACATCCTGCGCAGAGTTTATTGCTTCTGGTCAGAGAAAACTCAGGCAGTATATCATATTGAGCCAACAGCTTAAAGGCATGAAGGAAACCTTGGACAGCAGGGTACCTAAGTACTTGCTTTAAGTCAGGCAAAACAGTGATTGGAAACACTGTCCCAGGTGACAGCCTTATCACTGAGCCTTCAGGAAATCAGATATCCAAGTAGCCTCAGATGTCCCTTCTGTGAGGCCTCTTGCTTCTGTTTGAGCCTTGATCTAGAGCAAGCTGGGGATGCAGGTATGGGGACCTTGGCTGTTGAACAATGCCAGGAACCAGGCTGGTTAGAGTCCTTCCCATCAACGCACAAGTGTAAGAATATGGTGTGCTCTTCTAGCAGAAGAATAGGTGCTTCTAGACTTCACCAAAGGATTAGCAGAAAGAGAGTCTGAAAATCTCAGTATATACAGTGGCAATAAAAGGTGCTGAGAGTCTTTATTTTCATTGCTCACTAATAAGGTTCAAATTAAAAAGGGCTGCTGCTAATTAAAGAATTAGGTGAGAACATTGAAGAGAAAACAGGATTTAAATTAAGCAATTTATTTTGGAGTGCAAAGGAATCTATTTAGAAATGTAGGGATAAAGACTTACCTTTGAACATGACACAAGAATAATGAATTTCCTTGGGTTATTGCAAGGGGGAATATCTATAAACTATGTCCCCCTAGCTTGATTGGGTTTTATGTTACCAAGAGTCCTTTTTCAGGGCTAGCTGTACCAGGGAATTATGGCAGGCTACCTAGTTTTGGGGCAGGGCTGGAGGGGGGAGAAAAATTACAGCACATAGCTTAAATATAAAAAGGTGCTGCTCTGTGCAGGTGGGGTTTTACAGGGATTCCAGGGCCAAACACTCCCTAAATTGCTTGCCTATGCTATCCTCTGGACATTCAGGCAGAGGCAGAGTCTATACAAGACGACTAATAGTGACATTCTGAGGGGTCCATGTTGGCTTAATGTATCCATTCTGGTAGTTCTGTTTATTTGACAGAGTTGACTTATGATGTTGCTTGGTCATAGCTTGTTTATGCAGCAGGGCTCTTCATTCTGGTGGATTTGCTTTCACATGCCATCTACCTCTGTGTAGGTACCTTTAGATCTACCTTTAGTAAAGTGAATGGGTAGAAAAATTGACAGGTAAAATTGCGATGTTATTGAATAAAACCAGACACATATATGCTCTGTAAGAGGTAGTACATAACATGACTTTTCACTGACAGGTTTAAAATACATTTGTCCTTTGCCTTTGTCAGCTTAGTTTAGCTGTTTTTCAGAAGAGTTAAAAAAGTGATAGTCTTACCTTCCAGTAGCAATAACAAGTAATCTGCTAAACTACTAAAGCAGATACAAATGAGTACATTTCATGTGTAGTTGTCTGACAAATCTACCAGCTGTTGTCAAGGGGAAATATAAAGGAAAGGAAGAAAAAGTCTTGTATCTCACCTATGAAAGAAAGGGAAGAATCTTTCCCTGTAATGTCAGTTATAAATGATGAGTCCAGGATTCCTTCTGCAACCATATCCATGTTCAGTCTGCATCCGGGCTAAATTATAGCATTTGCTCTATCACCTCATCACCACTCCCCAACTAAGAAGAAGGATCAGAAAAAGGAGAGGAGGCTTACATGTTGAAGTGAAAATGGATTTAATGAAACAGCCAGACTAATAGCACTATATAAAGTATACAAAGTTATAGTGATCGCAGTGAATTTACAGTGGTCACAATAAATAGAAAGACAGTCCTCAGAAGCCCAAGTAGGAGGCTTTCTATCTTTAGCAAACTTCCCCCTTTATACTGAGCATGATGCTTATGGTGTGGAATACACCTGTGAGCTACCTCAAGTCAGCTGCCCTGGCTAACTCCAAACTGCTGATGGCCTGCAGAGTATGGTAGGACTATGATTCTGTCCCAGAAAAGCCAGGACACACCACAGAGCTACTGAGGTGTGTGATGCATCTTAGTGAAGTATATGAGAATAATACCACATTGCTCATGTTTGTCCCACAAACCCAAAATTACTATGAGACCTTTGGCACATCAAATTTATTTACTGAGAGTCTACCTAGCCCTCTGGCCAAACTGCAGGATGCAAAACTAAACTGAAAGGGAACCTGTGTAAGTCTTTCTTTGGACCTCCAGATCTAGAAGTAGTTCTGGGCAGCATACACTTTGGGGTTGTAATTTTGATTCCCTACCTTGGGCATTTGGGGTTGTTTAATTAAACATTCTGTTGGAAACCCTTTAGAAAGCAGGGTTCTCCACCCTCCAGTGTGTTCCAGACAAAGTTGTATTTTGATTGGTTGGTTGGGGGTTTTTTTCCCCAACTGTTCTTGTCCCCAAGGGTGCAGGCAACTTAATCTGTGAGTAAAGCAACCTGTTATTTCCTAAATGAGAACCTACCCTTCTGCATTATGTGAGAGTAATGTAGGATGTAAGAAGTGGTGACTATTACAGATTTTCTTCCATTTGCTTCACTGAAACTTCAAGGACTGCATTTTGATTCTTCCTTCATGTTTTTACTCAGAGATTGGCATGTTAGGTTTATGAAACCTGAAAAGGTCTAACGAGATCAAAAGAGATGGCAAATAAGTACATTATATGGATAATATTCTCCCTTCAACATATATGTTTTATGTGAGTACATCATCAGTGAATTATAGCACTAAATCAATGTAATTTACCCAACTTATACAAGTTCTTTCTACCCTGCTTCTACCATTTCCCCCCTAGCATAAAATAAATACAATAAAGGGAAACAAAACAGAATAAAATTATTCTTTATACATTTCTCAATAAATGCGCTTCTGATATCTTTCTTACCAAATCAGTCTGACACATTTCCCTTTGAGGCCTGACATGCCATTAAATTGATGTGTAAAGATTTTTAAAAGCCTCACAAACCAAGTTAATTTATACATTTCTTAACGGCATAAGGTAAAAAAGGCTTTTAAAAAGTAAGACACATCATGTGCTTTAAAATCTGTGTCTTTAAGGGGTGCAATGTGTTATAATTTCATCTGTCATAGTGACTGCTTCCCTTATTAGTTGCTATGTCTGGTGTTAGAAATGTATAGCCACTGTAATCATGAAAATTCAACATTCATCCTTCTGCCTGAGGACATGTTTATTTTGAAACAAGATCTACTTTGTGCTTCATTCATGCAATATTTGCATGGAACTAATTATGGATACTGTGAAATTTACAGCCTCCATAATAATGCTGACTATTACAATTTGAAATCTAGTCATTTTTTGTTTTTTTCTAAGAATGTCTGCTTCTACATTCAAAATGTTACACTTAATAGTCCCTAAAGAAATCTAGTGTTAATGAGTATAATAAATCAACTAAAAAAACTCATAGATATGTTTTTTATACGGGAAAGGAGTAGAAGTTATGAAATGTAACCATCAATTAACTTGCTACTCCTTTCTATTCAAGAAATTGTATGAGAAACAGAGATGGTTTTGGACTGCATTTGAAAGCCTCTGAGCTTGTGTGCTGTTTGGTAAGATGATGGAAATGGCAGAAGTCATAATTTCCAGAAGATGAAACTGGGCCACATCATGTGATTATAACATTCCTTTAAGAATTAGTTAAAAGTAATGCAGTGGCGGACCGTGAGTGAAGAATTAGGGATAGAAGAAACTCTCACTTGAGATGGATGGTACTATTTCTGCTGGTGTAAATGAAGGCATCAGAATCCATCCACAGATTCAAACTAGCTGTATTTGCAGAGCTGCATCCAGAAACAAATAAGATATTGAGACTCTTTTTTATATCCTGGCATAATACAATAACTGTAACTGTTGAGAGACATAATTTTGTTTAAATAATTACTCCAAAATCTCTGCAGGGGCATTTCCTCATGGAATTGTATTGTAGCAAACATATCTAGAAGCCACAGAACTTTGATTGCCTAAACAATAACAACAGCCTCAGCAACACTAAAACAATTATTTTATCAGCATCACAACGGGAAATTCTCTAAACCACAAAAATGCATTTGTATAACATCAGGAAAGGCAAGGGGTGGAAATCTCCGATATTTCGCCTTGGGATCTTTCACAGTATTTACCCGAGAGATTTTTCACTGCATAGTTTCTACATGCAGTTAGGCTACATTCACAAACTTGGCTGAAGTGAGTAAAATCACACAATGATTGTAAAATGTCTACTGTGCCATAAATGAGAAAATAATTTATATCATCTTCTCTTCAATCACAGTGACAAAATATATTCCTTTTGTGATAATCAATATTACTGTGATGGCAACCGCTATGAAGTATTATTTTCTTCACTTCTGTTTCATTTTTGAGGATATGGCAGAAATAGTTCAATTAGTTTCTTGATTAGCTGCTTCTTTGCTTGTACTTCTGTTCATAAGTGAATGGGTGAGTCAAGAATTCACTGAGATAAGGCTAATTTAGAGAAATTAACTTTACTTTCAATTGTCTAGTTTATTAGGTTTTTTAACTCTTTCAAGGGTAAGCCCTACAGTGAGGAACTTGTCTGTGTGAAATTTCTGCCTATTGCACTGAGATTGCCCTTAAGTGAAATTTTCATCTAGTACAACATAAACTGAGAAGGAGCAAAGAGCAAGACCAAAAGTTGCAAGACAGGTACTCTCTTCTGTGGAGAAGCTGCTTACTCACTGTCTGATTACAACCAGGGCCTCTTGAGAGAGTCGTGGGATAAGCACAAATAGAGTAGAATATGATCAAAAATCTCAGCCTTGGAGTAAAATTTCATGAGAAATAGACCCCATCCACTATACACCATTGGACTTGGAAATAAGTTGTGTTGCAAGCAATCAAGGAGATTTTCTTCTTCAACACTGTTTTATTCAGGTCTATGCTTTCCAACTGAGCAATTATTTCAACTCCTCTGATTAACTTAAATCAACATTAAAAAAAGTCTGGTCTCAATTTAGTAGAACGAAGCTTATGATCTTCATTACAACATTAAAAGCATCACTCAAAAAGGACATCTCAAACTGTACATTTTATTCTGTTTCTCACCTGAGGAAGATTTTAGGTACCCAAAAGAGTATTAAGATGTCTGAACTATGTCAGGAAGAGGACTGTAGTCATAGGGACTATTACCCTTCTGATAGTCTCACAATATGTGCTACATAGTTGGGGTATTATAAAGATCACAAATAGCATATTTAATAAAGCTGTCTAAGCTGGAATGTAGAGTCTCTTGCCACCCAGTCTTTTCAGACAGGATGGGGTTTGGGCCATCACAGCAAGTCACACTGGTGACTTTGAAAGTCCTGAGAGGAATCTGGAACTGGATTTGGTTTCTGAGGGGGAGGTTGTCTGAAGACAGAGGAGCTCAGGTATTCACAGCAATAGGATGATAAGCAGACAGGCTGCTGTGGCTTGGCGCACGTGGAATTTTTCCAAAGCATATGGATCTTTTTTCACAGGCATAATGAGATGCAATAATCAGCCATGAAGATTATGAATGTGTTGTAGGTCTCCATGAGCAGCTGCTGTAGGCACAAGTGTATCTGTACGGGTGGGAGACAGTCATCTGAGCAGTCACAGGTGAAAGAGAAAGGTGTTAAGAGTTCAGTAAGACATCAGTATCTGAAAAGACTTAGCAGTCTAATACCAGTTGATTTTGGAAAGTTACAGATCAGGAGACTGCTAGCTACTTGCTTTTGCCCTCCAACATTTATATTTGGCCAGGTAAATCTCACAGCTGATTTTCTATAGATAAGCATGCTATTGATCACACTTGTTGAAGAGAGGTATGGAGAAGGAGGTCATCCTCAGAAATTTTCTTCACTTTTTACTCTGGTTGTAACATCATTAACAACACTCCTGAAGTCTCTCTGAATTTGAAGCATGACTTAAATACAGACTTTGACTGAAGAGGGAATCAGAGAAGAAAAACGCTTGCAAAAAAACCACATCCAGTGAAGGATTTTCCTTTGGGGAGGTCTCAAGCCATTGTGTGATATTTGAGTTTCTCCAGTCAATTACAAGCATTCACTCAGCTGTTTCTCTCTGAATTTGTCAAGTTTGTAATGTTATATATAAATATATTTTGCTTGACTCCCACAGCTGGTTTTCATAAGGCTCCTATAAAAAGGAAGTTTCAATTATCAGTGATACAAATGTATTCTGGAGGTATATTTTTATGGCTGTTCAACAAATAGCACTTTGTTCGCAAGGGTGCATGTAACTCTAAACTCAACACAGGCAGAACTGTGAGTCATCTCCACAAGCACAGTATTTTGTTGCAGAGGTCAAACTCAGCCAAAACCAGAACTAGAAAACCAGATTGAATTAGTGGTTGAAACACATTAATTTATGCTACATAAATGTTATTGTGGTCCTGTGGACAAGTACTTAGGGTGTATGCTTTGTGAACCATTTGCACCAAAAAGGGTTTTTCAACTGTAAATCAGCTCCAAAGCGCACGTTTGCAAAGTGTTCATGACTCTGTGCTGTCCTTCCCCTAGTCCATACTGACTCCATCTCTTGGCACAGCAACAGCTCACCATTCTGCACTTGCTTTACAGGATTTCCTGTAAAAGAAGTGGATCAGTGGCCAGAGCAGAGTCAAGGCTGGGTCTAGTCAAGAAGTGGAGACCTGACTGCTATTGATGCTCATGGGCAGCTGTGGGACTATGGCTCCAGGCATCTGGCAGCAGGCAGGGCTGCTTGAGTCAGTGCAGCTGTGTGGTAAATGGAAACACTGATATTTCAAACACACATGGAACCCAGTCCTTGACAATGCCGTTTCTCTTCTGGGGGAGGAGGGGAATTAGATACACTTTTGGACAAATTATTTCAGAGTGAAAAGAGCAGAAGTAAATGTTTTCTGGCTGCAAATTGTGGTAACTGAGGACACATTCCAAGAAAGAATTATGCATAAATGATAGTGTTTAAACTTGTTTTTATGTGTTTGGATGTGTGTCTGCCAAAAATCTGACAGGGCCTCATTGTTGGAGCTTTTTCATCATGAAGCCACTGACTGCACCCAGCAAGTGTTTCATAAATAATGAAATAATTGAGAGAATTTAGTGTTGTCTGCTGGTGTCAACAGCTGCATGTAACACACTCTACTTTCCAGCATGTCAGGTAAATGTTACAGCAGTGTGAGAGGGAGACAGTATCAATCTCTAGAGAAGAATGGTCTTTTAAACAAGCATATTTCACTTGGAGCTCTAATTCCACTTGGTTTATTTGATTTGAGTTGTGCCTTTGGAACAAAGGGTTATTTGTTTTACTATTCATTTTTGTTCATCTCAGCTAACACACACATTCCCTTGCATCGCTGTCACTGTGATGCTGAATTATGCTGTATATACATCTTGCCCCACAGAGTGCCACAACATATGCCTCCTTTTGTTTTTAAATGTAATACATCCAGTATCCTTACTGGGTATCTCCAGGGCTCACAACAACCCCATTTCAGATTCTATACAGCAAATTGCTTTTACCTGCATTCCCTGGTCTCTGGGCTTGTTGATTTAGGAATCTTGGACTGTGGTCATATGGTATATATGACATTTTTCTTTGTGCTGAATATTTCAATAGGATCACACACACACACACACACAAAATGTTTTTATAGCAATAAATACTCATAAAATCATGGTAAAATAATTAAGGGGATGTGAAGTGGATGAAGCTTTGAAAACATAAATATTTAATATTTTAATAGCTTTTCATATGACTTTTTTATTGTTTTTCATGAACGTTGTGCTGTTACCATATGTTTGTTTTTTGAATGGAGAACCTATTATTCTTTTAAGTATGTCCTATTATAAATTAAAACATTTAGTCTACTTAATAGCTATTTGGTTTTGCTTAGCTTATGGAAAAAAAAAAAAAAAATTAAAAATATCAGGTTTGATCACTGCCAGCCCCACTTGTGTGAGTAATTTCCATTCATCCTGATCATGAAACACTCCTGTGTTGACTGTTTTTACTACAGGACCCAGTTTACTATTACAAGGCTATTAGAACTCCCTGAGTATAATTTTTCTGCATAAATAGCTTTTTCTAAAAACCAAATAACTGACTGTCTAAAGTGAGGTTGATTTTCAGCAATATTGAATCCATATGTTTCCCATTAAACCTGTCTTCAGAAAACACGACACAAAGAAAAATCATTATCAGTGACAAAAAAAATTCTTCTGCACCCTTTTTTTTTTTTTTTTTTTTAGATGTATCTCCATTCTCTTTGTGAAACCAGAACCACAGCACATAGGATTGGGTGTCAATGGTTATGTGTTTCCTAAGCAACTGT
>JANHGN010001869.1:0-21286 GCA_024605025.1 Megaceryle maxima
TGCTAGATTATATGGTCCTGCTCTGGCAGGGGGGGGTTGGACTCGAAGATCTCCAAGGTCCCTTTCAACCCCTGACACCCTGTGATACTGTGATTTCTTACTATAAATTACTATTAATTATAATTATTATGATAAATATTTTTATTAGTTATTATTTCTACTGTGGTAACACCAGGCTACTCTGGGGCTGCTCTGACCTGTGCTGTACAAGGTGCAGTGTGAACATACAGGAGAAATCTAGTCTCAACTTTCTTTTCTATTTATCTCAAACTGTCCTGGGCTTGGCCCCAGTGAGCGTATTATCAATTAGTCAACTTGCTGACAGCTGTAGTGCACAATGAGTCAGGTCCCTACTTGAGATGAGCCATTGGTCAATTAAACTAATAGTGAAAATCTCTGGGCATAAGAAAGGAAACATTTATGAGCTCATGTTAAGTGTGTGAGGACTAAAGGGAAATAAAAGCCCTCTACAATTATAACAGGGGAAAATGAGAACCTAGGCTCATTAATAAACAAAGAGCAGGATGTAATTAATAAATGCCTCTAAACCTGCCAGAATATTGAATTCCTTTCTAAATGTGTCATTAACAAGAAAAATAAATTGAAAAATTAAGCTGATAAGGACGGGCTTGGAAACTTTAAAACTATACAAATCATAGGATCTGGCTGACATTTATCCTGCTTGTTAAAGGGATTTGACTAAGGAGTTAAGGAATCACTATGGAACAGTGGAAATGTGGACATATATTGTAAAAGAAAATGGTTGTAGTTTGCTTTTGTATAGGGTAGAAGTTTTCTGCTGTGCTGGTCCTGGTACACGCAGAGCAGAATGAGATGGTCCCTGGCCAGAAGGGAGCACATCACTGGTCCTGGCCCATGACATAATAATCTCAGGGTGAGATTTCAGACATGCAGAGGGAAAAAGAAAGATTTCTTGATCTTCCAACATTTGGAAAGAAAAGATCTGCCACAAAACCACCATACTGGTGAGATTTGTAGAGAGGTATAATGATTCATAGAAAAGAAGCACTTTACGGTTTAAAACCAGAACTACTTCTCTTGGTAGGTCAGTAGCTTCAGAACTTTTTCATGTCTTGGACCTCATGCTCACACTCATTTATGATGCCCCTTTTCTGCATTGGCCCCAAAATCTCTCTTTTATCTTCTTGAGATGCAACCCCAGATGTCAAAGCATAGTGCTGTCTTCTAAACTACATTTGCTCATGTGCCTTGATGAATCCAGGTTCTGGCCAAGACAGACATGTATGTCTGAGAAACCTGAAATGGGTAGCAGATGCAAAACCTCGCATCAGGGAGCGCCTGACACCAACTGAGGGATGACAGGCTTTCAAAACAAGAGAAGCAGCTCATGTTGGCTGCAACACAGATGGGAATCCGAGGAGAGCTGCTTGTGGAGGAAGAGACATGATCAAAGTGATGCTCACTCAGGATGAAGATCAGCAGGATGGGATGGTGTTTGCAAAGATCAGAGGAGAAGAGGTTCCCACACAAGGGTTTGGTGGTGCACATGGGTTAGAAAGAGCAGGCTGCAGAGGCAGCGTGTGTATGGCAAAGAGCCAGAACTGAACATAAATGCAGGGGATGATCTGACTCTCCACTAGTTAACATATTTAAATCAATCAATCATTTTTCCCTTCAAAAGGCATGCCTTTGCTCGATCATGAATCATCATTCAGTGGTGTGGATTGCAGCAAGATTGCGTGATCATAGAAATCTACCTCTGAACTGCAGATTGATGCGTTTTCTGAAGGTCAGTTCTCTGCTTTAGTCCTCCCTGTTTTTTCCCCTATTTTTTCAGTGGGAGAAGAATCAGCCCCAAAACTGTCTAGTCCAGCTTTTTCCCAGTACACAACACAAATGACAATATTTTGGCAACTTATCTGGGATTTTTTTTAGCAGTCCTGTTCTCTTTTCTGGACTTTAATATGTGTTTCAAGTCTTCACTGCAAAATGCAAAAAGTAAATAAAGAGACAATTTAGATTTATAATATACAAACCTAACAGAAGATGGAGAAGGGGAACAGTAACAAATAAACCTAAATAAAGAGTCAAACTCTTAATAAATTACGTCCTACCACCAGACAACTGCAGCAAAGCAGCCAAATTAGCTGCCATACCCTGATGCTGATAGTCTAGATAAAATATTAAAACAAATCTGGACCAAAGAGAGGCTCTCAGCAATGGTATAACAATTTGCTTTCTAGCTGAGGCAAAAATAACATGTAATCATTTAATAAAATTTCTTCAAATAAACTTCATTTTGAGATAATGGCTTCCAGATGGATGAAGGTTTATAAACATCTTTGCCACATGATATGTTCCCACTGGGTAACAGAGAGGGTAAGACAGTGATTTAGTCACTGGGTCTATACCAGTAAGTTAAATGTGCCCAGTGCCAATCTCCAGCCCTGAGGCCCATGCTGCTGTTCCTTCTTGCCATCCAAAACCAGGTGGATGCCTGTTTGGAGTCTTTTGCTTCTGCTACCTCCTGAGTTGTGTCTGGGAGATTTCCATGAAGCAGTCTGGTGGTCCAGACCTGACTGGTGCCAAGGGCATCCTAAAAATTAAACCATTTGGAGATGGGAGCTCTCATGCTTGGGAATAATCCCAGGTGTTGTTTGATTTACCCATATGGACACAGGCTAACTGAAACTCTGCAGAAGACCCCACGCTTTCTGCATCAAACAATACCCTCCTTGAAACTATTTTGGAAGCTCATCTAAAGCTTCAGGTCTGGATTATCATGGCCAGCTTTGAAAACATGGAAGCCCACATAAAAGATCAAGTCACAAATGGTCATACTCAAAGCCAAGGCAAGAACCTGTTCAAGATGTCCATACAGTTGTCAACTAATAGCCCAACACCCTTTTGGATGAAATATTAGCCTCGAGCTCCTTGGAGCCAAAGCTGCTAGTCAGGCTGTCAGTGTTACACATGTATTTGATTGCTTTGTTGGGTTGGGGCCCTGTAGAATCAGCACAAGGAATGTGAAGGGAACAATGGCACTTTACACTTAGCGTGAAGAATTTTGAGTGTTATTAATTATTTTTCATTTTGCTGGTTAGCATTAAGAGACAGAGGGCTGAAACAAATCCAGGCAGAAATCAGCCACAGTTATTAGTGTCTCAAATCTTTGTCTTGTAGGCTTCAGTATGGTTAAAACAACAGAAACAGAAAAAAACATTAGACTTGTTTCAGATGAAGGCCCCCGAGGTATGTGGGATTTTAGATAAATGACCTGGGCTGGGTCCAGTGTTAATTATTTCCCTTTAAATCCTCAGATTATTCCCCCCACCCCTGTTTACAGGAGATTGTTATTTGTTTCTTTTGCCTCAGTTTTATCCATACCTCCTGCCATGACAATACCTCCATATATCCCACAGCTGAAATCTAAATGATCCATGGAGACAGTTGTATTTCATCAAGGACTTGATGGAAAGTTGGCATGTTTCTAGCTCATCCTGCTTGTTTTTCCACCTGGTGGGTTGGGAGGAGAGTCCTCAGCTTCTAGGATTCCACATCTTGGGCAAATTGGCTGCTGTGGAGATGAGACCAGAGGAGCCCCAGTTCCTAAGCTTCTCTTCTCCCCAGAAGTCCTTCGAGTCCATGAGTGTCTACAAGGACTCCCGTGTTACCACGTCTTCTGCAACCAGGCTGCTCCTAGCCTTTCAAAGTAGAAGCTGTGAGAGAAATACAGCAATGGCTCGAAGCTCAGAAGTTTCCCAGCCCCTTGGAGTTGCATGATTCTGGGGCTCTGGAGCAGCCTCTTCATGGTGAAAGGGCTCCAGGGGCTCTTCTGCCTTGATCCATGTAAATACAGCACATTTCAATGTGCTTAGGTAATTGTTGAAAGAGAAAGGTACTTTTTAACTTTGTGAATAGATATAAAAGATAGATCTTGAGATGAAGATTTATAGGTGAATTGCACCCATAAGTAGGGGTGATGGACAGTGATACCCAATGTGAATCCTCCCGATTCTGATGCTCATCAAAAGACGGTGTCACTGCAGAGGTTTGCTGAGAGAAGGTCAGAAATGCAAAACTAATTTTAATATATTTACTCTAAGTGGAAAACAAAACAAAGAACAAGAAATGGACATCTGAAAACATCTGAAGTGGAGTTAGACCTTAAGTTACACTGTCTCCTTGCTCAGGATTATGAATACTGGGATCTTCCACCTCTATTTGGCACTTATGAGGCCACATCACGACTACTGTGTTTAGTTTTGGGCACCTCAATACAAGAAAGACATCAAGGTGCTGTAGTGTGTCCAGAGAAGGGCAAAGACACTGGTGAAGGGTCTAGAGCACAAGTCTTGTGAGGAGTGTCTGAGGGAACTAGTGTTGTTTAGCCTGGAGAAAAGGAGGCTCAGGGGAGACCTTCTCACCCTTGACAACTCCCTGAAAGGAGGTTGGAGCCAGGTGGGGTCGGTCTCTTCTCCCAAGGAACAACCAACAGGACAAGAGGAAATGGCCTCAGGTTGTGCTACAGGAGATTTAGGTTGAATATTAGGAAAAAAGTCTTCCCCTAAAGCGTTGTCAAGCCCTGGAACAGACTGGCTATGGAGGTGGTTGATTAACTATCTCTGGAAGTGTTTAAAAGTCATGTAGATATGGTGCTTAGGCATGTGGTTTAGCAGTGGACTTGATAGAGTTAGATTAATGCTTGGGCTTGGAGGTCTTTTCAAACCTAAATGATTCTGTGATTCAAAGGAAGTTCATAGGATACAGGTGGTGCAGTGGGTGCCATGTTTCTAATTTAATATGCCATCTCCAAACCTGACATTTGGTGGGCCTGGCAGAAAAAGAGAGGGGAGGAGGGCTGTCGAGGGTCACTGACATTTGCCTATTCCATGACAACATGTGTTGTTGCAAAGGCAGATGGAAGTTGCTCAATATACGAAGGGAGATTCTGATGGAGCTTTTCAATGGCTCAATCTCCTCTCTGCCCATTTTCAAGAGCAGCTGGAGCACCTAAAAATATCTGTTGTGTTCTCCCTCTCAAATGAAGAGACAACAGAGACTGAAACAGCTCATCTGGGGCAATGTGGGAGCTATGTTTCCAGTCTGGACAGCAGAAAATCACCAGTTCCCAATTTGACCCCATGCTAGGCTTCAGAACCATGCACAGACTGTTTCTCAAAAACATTTAACTCTGACTGTAAGAACAGCCGTGGATGGGTTTCTGTTGCTGGTTAGACATCAATGTGTTTCTCATCAGTTCATATTCCAGTTACATTTAACAACCATCTCATTAAATGTTAAACCCTGTGTGTTTTAGTCTCTAATCCTTCGTGAGAGTATCAGCTTCACTGCTGCCAAGCTGGATGCCAGGTCTTGGGCAGGTGGGAGAAGCCACAAGCCTATTGTGCTGCCCTTGAACTATATATCCCACCAACAGTGTTGCAGTCTTGCTCAACCAGCTCTGCATGCCAAAACCTCCCTAAACTTCCTTCTTCACCCTCCATTGATACAGCAGATGATTTTGGCCACCTTCCCAGTTCCATCAGGTCACTTCTCAGAAGGCTGGAAATCTCTCTTTCCCATATAGTCCCCCAAAATATAAACAAATATCATCTGTTTTGGGGCTGAGCAGTGGAAGTGTGTATGTCCTGTTATAGATTTATGTTTACATTATTACAGGGAGCAGATTAGGTGGTTTCATCTTTTTATAGTTTTCTTGCATGTCCCATGGTTTTGCAACACAGAGTAAATACTGAGACTCCTTTGGAAAAGGAGAAGTGGCTTAGAGGGCTCTCAAACCTTCTCTACTCTTTCAGGATTTTGCAAGCCAAAAGTTCTATGTCCTTCACCCCTACATCTCTTCTATGATCAGGATTTCTCTTTCATGTCTTTCTTTCCAGACAATTTCTTCTAGGTGTTTAGCCCCATCCTAAGATGGACATGAGCCAATTACATCCTGGGCTGCATCCAGAGCATTGTGGGCAGCAGGCTGAGGGAGGGGATTTTGCCCCTCTGCTCTGCTCTGGTGAGACCCCCCCTGCAGTTCTGGGTCCAGCTCTGGAGTCCTCAGCACAGGAGAGACAGGGACCTGTTGGAGCAGGGCCAGAGGAAGCCCCAACAATGAAGTGAGGGCTGGAACCTTCTGCTGGGAGGCCAGACTGAAAGAGTTGGGGTTGTTCAGCCTGGAGAAGAGAAGGTTCCAGGAAGATCTTC
Organism: Megaceryle maxima; assembly: GCA_024605025.1. Lineage (NCBI taxonomy): Eukaryota > Metazoa > Chordata > Aves > Coraciiformes > Cerylidae > Megaceryle > Megaceryle maxima. The sequence goes on from JANHGN010001869.1 coordinate 6,199, forward strand.
CTGTGGTCTTTCAGTACTTAAAGGAGCCTATCAGAAAGATGGGGAAATTTTTTTTAGCAGGGCCTTTTACCACAGGACAAGGGTGGTGGTTTTAAACTAAAAGAGGGAGATTTAGACTTGATTCCAACTAGACATAACGATGACATTTTTTACACTGAGGGTGTGAGACCTGTTCTGGGTTGCCCAGAGACGTGATTGATGCCCCATCCCTGGAAATATTCCAGGTAAGGTCGGATGGGGCTCTGAGCAACCTGCTCTAGTTGCAGAGTCCAGGCTCACTGGAGGATAATTGGACTAGATGACCTTGAAAGGTCCTTTCCAACCAAAACCATTCTATGATTTTATGATAAATAAAGGTGAATATTGACTCTAATCAACAGTGCTCTGTTGTGAATGAACTCTTTCCTTTGTGTCTTATGCTGCTTGTCTCTGTCATTCAAGACTTCACTGTCCCTTCAGTAACAATGAATATACAACCATCCCAATGTACTTGCTCACAGGTATCACACAGTGTCAGGGGTTGGAAGGGACCTTAGAGATCTTTGAGTCCAACTACCCTGCCAGAGCACGATCATACAATCAGGTCACAATGGAATGCTTCCAGGTGTGTTTTGAAAATCTCCAGAGAAGGAGATTCCACAACCTATTGCTAATCAAGCCAGAGCTGGCAGAAAAACTGGATGCTCTTGCTGAGTCAGCATGTGGGCCATGAATATTACTTTCCATTATATGCACACTCCACTGCTGCCATGTTTGAACCAAGTCTTCAGCATCACTGAAACCAGACAAGTTTCTGGATTAAGGTTCCAGTTGGAAGGGAGAGTCATAGAATCACACAATCTTAGAATTGTTTGTGTTGGAAGGAATCTTTCAAGGTCATCTAGTCACAGAATCACAGAATCACAGAATGTCAGGGGCTGGAAGGGACCTCGAAAGATCATCCAGTCCAACCCCCCTGCCAGAGCAGGATCACCCAGACCAGATCACACAGGAACGTGTCCAGGTAGGTTTTGAATATCTCCAGAGAGGGAGACTCCACAACCCCCCATGGCAGCCTGTTCCAGTGCTCTGTCACCCTCACAGTGAAAAAGTTCCTCCTCACGTTTAAATGGAACTTCCTGTGACTCAGCTTCCACCCATTGCCCCTTGTCCTGTCATCAGGCATCACCAAGAAGATCTAGTCCAACTCCCCTGCGCTGGACAGGGACATCTTCAACTGGAACAGGTTGCTCAGAGCTCCTGTTGCTCAGGTTGGCACCTGATCTGAAATGTTGCCAGGGATGGGGCATCTACCACCACTCTGGACAACCTGGGCCAATGTCTCATTATAAAAACTTTCTTCCTTATCTCTAGCCTGAGTCTTCTTTCTTTTAGTTTAAAACCATCACTCTTTGTCCTGTCACAACAGACCCTGCCATAAAGAATGACACCGTCTGTCACATAGGCCCCCTTTCAGTACTGAAAGTGCTGTGGAGGTTCTTACTTGCATATTTTGTTTTTCACCCATGAACCACTAAAGTCCGGTAGTGACTTTTTCAATTGGAAAAGTACTCAAGTGATCCAGTCTGTGCAAGAACCTTCCAACCCAGGAATGGGTACACCTCCTACCTACTGAGTCAGGCTTATTTCAGAGTAGAGTCTGTTGTGCTGTTGCAGAGGTGGTGGAAAGGGGAGGGTTAAACTCTGAAGGACTACTGTGACATTCGGAGAGCCTGGGAGCAGTGAATAGATGTTTTTGCCTTGTTTTGTTTTCATTGGAAAGAGTGAGAGTTGATTTTGGTCTTGACACTCACCCTGCTACCGAAGGGGTCAGAAAGTCACTGGCCAAACTCCACTGGAGATCAGGGGGAAAAAAAAGTGATGTCTTCTGAGACATTGACCAGCATGTGAGATTCACAGCTGGGTGATGGAGCCCAGAGGAAGGGTGTAGGTGGTGGAGGCAGCATGGCCAGGTCATGCTCTAAGACTGACTTTTACAGCTGTCAGCTAATCTCTCTCTTTGGGGAGCTCTAGCTCATGTTACCAGCAGTAGGAGGTGAGAATGACCTGTAACTGGAGGCAGACAATGGCCCATAAACTGGATCTCCTGACAGCTTGCTGGAGTCAGTCCCTTGAAAGGAGACACCTCGAGGGCAGCTCCTTCTTGAACCAATTGCCCCGTCCCCTTTTCAGAAGAGGGAGGCACACAGCAATGCTGCATCTGTGGTGTTAAGACTGCTCTGTGTTCCACTCATAAATTATTTTCATCAGAAAATTCTACTGTGCCCAAAACATTCCTTTAAAATTCATTTTTTTCTTGATGAAAATTTGCCTCTTTCAGTGAAGCTTCATTTCTCAATTCCGCAGGAGAATATACTCCCAAAACCAAAGACAGACAGGTATCAGCCCTACAGGAGGTGATGACCCCAAGTCTGGGGATGGCAGGGAAGTGGGTAATCCTGCTTTTTATCAGCTTCTGGAAGGACCCTCATTAACAATTTCCTACTGTGATGATGGTTGCCACTCCCACTTAACCAGGGTAGCTTTTCTTGTTCTCCTTCTACTTTTCTTGTTCTCCTTCTAATGCTGTTTCCTAAAACATAGGGAAATATTCATTGGAGCAGGCTGAATAGGAAATATAAACAATGATCAGATAAACTCTCCATGAAAAAATTATCCTAGAGAATGTTAACAAAGGGCAATTTCATAGTAAAAGTTTCATTTTGGGGAAAAAAAGGTCATTTTCTAACTAAAAGTTTTTAGTAAAAACTGTTCTTTTGCTTTTTCTGCCTCTCTTGTTGGTTCTGGAGGACCTGGGGTTGTTCAGTCTGGAGAAGAGGAGGCTGAGAGGAGCCCTTATGACTCTCTACAACTACCTGAAAGGAGGTTGTAGCGAGGTGGGTGTTGGTCTCTTCTCCCAGCTGACTAGTGGTAGGACAAGAGGAAATGGGCTTAAGTTGTGCCAGGGGAGGATTATGTTGGATATTAGGAGAAATTTTTTTACTGAGAGAGTGGTGAGGCATTGGAACAGGCTGCCCAGGGAGGTGGTGGAGTCACCATCCCTGGATGTGTTTAAAAAATGTGGTACTTCAGGACATGGTTTAGTGGTCCTGAAAATATTTAGTAGATTTGGTGATCTTGAGGGTTGTTTCCAAGCTTGATGATTCTATGATTCTATTCTATGATTCTCCTGCATAAACCCACCAGCACCTATTCACCCAAAACACCTTCTTTTTTCAGCCTTATACATCTTCAGAATCAGCGAGGATGGCACCTTTGAAGTTTGCACCCCACACAGTCACTGCTGGTGGGAATGTTGCCTCTGTCCTTTAGGGGGGACTTCACAGGTGGGTGAAGGCAACCCAAAGATGGTTCATTCTCATCGGTGTGATTAACAATACAGGTCTGCTGTAACTTGGCATGAAGGAGTGTGTGAACATAGACTTTGGAGTATGACTCCACTTGGTGAGGCTGTGCCATATTTCCCCAGTCTGCTTTAAGCCATGCCACTGACTGGAGGGCTTTTAGTTGAGTTTGGAGGTGCACCAGGAAACAAATTCAGTGCATGCTACCCCTTGTTTCCTTCTCATATGGGGAACAGAGGTTGACTCACTGTGTCTAGCCATCATCATTTACCCCCAGGGGTCCTTGAGCATCAATCATGTGGCTGACACCCAGCAGTGAGTTGTCCACAAGGTCTTTGAAAGGTCCATAGTCCTTGTAGTCTAACACTACACATTTGGTAGAGTTGACGTAGGAAGGGTACTTCAGTTTAGGTACATCAGAGTGGACATGCCTGCTTAACTGCATGAATATGGTGGTAAAGGAGCACATGGGCTCTAACAGGGTCATAGGATGAAGCTGTTGGTTCTGTCCCGGCTTTGACATTAGCTTTCTGTGTGACCTTGTGCTACTCTCCTCAGGTTCTTTATCTGTCAGATTGGGACAATAATAACTGTCTACCTCACAAGTGGAGTTTATGAGTGCACCTCCAGACCCATTGTCCCAGCAGTGTTATGGGGTGGTTGGAGTCATTAAAGATCTGATGGAATTGGGTTTGTATTTTGCTTTTGCAACAGTACACAGGGCATTACCCCGGGTGTCCTGGCAAACCTTTCAGCTTCCTTTCTGCTGTTGTGATGAAAGGGGACATGTCAGCCCTAGAAAATGCATGTTAAGCAAGAAAGAAGAGACTTTTGGGAAAGGACTTCTTTTCTGCAAAATTAGTTTTGCTGAGTTTACAAGGTGTCGAAGGCTATTAATATTGCAGGCTTTGGTACCATGAGATTGTAAACAAAGTTTCAATATGCCTTTCTACACAGACATTTATCAGCCTCCATCTTTTCCCTCTGGCTTTTTTCCACCTTAATTTTTTCTTTCCCACTTCCCCCCCCTCCCTCCCCCCCCCCCAGTCTTTTGATTTTTCTTCTGGACTTATTCCCAATCTCTAGGTTGTCTTATTAATTTTCCTCTTTCTCAAAGAAAAAAACAGGCTTGTGGGCTGGAGACTTTACAACATTCTCTCATAGTCCTGGATTTAAAATGCCTAGCCAGGGGTCTGTAATGTACTGACATGGAAAGACTAGACATTATTAAACTAATAATCTAGGAATTTTTATGAACTTCAGAGCTCTGAAATCTTTTCTAACCACATGGCATGGGTTGCTGAGGTATTAGCAGCCATCAGTGAAAAGCTACTGTGGCTGGACATACCAGCTTTGTTAACACCTCGGAGCAGGGCTGCAAAGATGAATGAGCTGAGGAGGTGGGTAGAGAAAGGTACAATACATGCAACAGCCCCAGGTGAGACCTGCCTTTTTCTTCACAGATTTATACCTGCTGCATTAGCCAGGGTGTAGCCCTCAAACTATGAATTGGAATGTCAGAATATATCTTACATAAAATTGGATTCCACGAGTTGGGGGTGCAACTGTATATTTGCGTTGTTGTCTACTTTGGCCACTACTACATACCAGCTTAGATGGATCCTTGACTTAAACCAACATGTCTGTGCTTGTGTTCTTATGACAGACCAAACTGGTTAAAATGAGATACCGCTGCACTTCTCATTTTAACATCTTTTCTCATGAAAAAGAATAAAAGTCAGGATTTTCAAATGTGACTGATGATTTGGAGTATATGTCTTGAAGACCTTCTAAGGAATGATCCTTTAAGGATGTTTATGTTGGGTTGGTTTAAGAATCAGAATCATTTGCAACAGTACAGTGTTGACTACAGTCAGTACTCACCCTTGTTATCACAGAGTCATGGAATGTTTTGAGTTGGAAAAGACCATTAAAGATCATCTAGTCCAATGTTCCTGCAGTAATCAGGGACATCATCAACTAGAGCAGGTTGCTCAGAGCCCTGTCCAACCTGACCTGGAATGTTTCCAGGGATGGGGCATTGACCACCTCTCTGGGAAACCTGGGCCAGTGTCTCACCACCCTCACTGAAAAAAAATTCTTCCCCATCTTTCTGATAGACTTCCTTCAAGTACTGAAAGTCTGCAATAAGGTCTTCCCAGCATATAGGGAGGATCCAGGACAATGTTCCATCTAACCTGGTATCTAGGAGTACACACAGTACTTTCTGTCATCTGCAACACATGGAGGTGCCTTGTTGCATACAAATAACAGCAATATCTTTGCCAGGAAAAAGTAGGTTCAGTGTACGGTGTTCAGATCCGAAGCACATTCAGACTGCATTCAGATCTACTGCACTGCTGACTTCGCTTACCAATAAAATGTAATCCCCCAGGTGCTTGTTGCATTCTCAAATGATGCATGAAACACTTTGCTCCTTGCTCCAGATATCTGGGCAGCCACATTGTTTGGTGCTAGGCAGCCCCATGTTTCATTTGGGAGGTGGAGGTACCTTTGTGGTGATCTGTGGGTAGGTTTTGCAAAGCTTTTTAATGTCCTCAGAGAGAAAGATGCCAGTGGAAAGAAAGATACACAGTTATTTGGGTCTCAGTTTAAGGCAGACAGTTGACCTTCTGTAATGTGTTTTTTGTGTGAGCTGCTATCTTATGAGATGTTTTTTTCCGCTGCAAGGCATTTGCAAGACCTCTACCCTTTGCATTTTTCCCTTATCTGTCAATCTGCTTATCTTTTCATTTTATTTAATTAGAAACACTGGTTTTGATGATACTTCTCCTCGGAAACTGAACACACCAGGCTAGTCTCCATGTAGCTCAGGTGGTAGAAGTACATTGTCTGCCCTAAGTCACCTGGGGGGAAACAAAGAGGAGGAAAAGCTCGCTATCTCCCTGTGATGGATTACTAACATATCCCTGGGATATTCCAGAGAGAACAGACACACAACCCATGCTGAGGATGTATTACTGGATCCTATTATAGCAGGAGGAATTAAAAAAAAAAAAAAAAAAAAAAAAAAAGAGAGAACTTCTCCAGATAATCAGCACCAGCTGCCATTTGCCGGGTACCTTCATCCTCCAGGCAAGCTGCAGCTGTGATTCATGCCACATCCCACATTGTTGCTTGCCCTTAACATCTAAACAATATGACTTGTTCTGCTTTAGTACGTACATATTTCTTCCTTACGCGCGAGTTTCCGGCTGCTCAGCAAAGCAGGCGGCCAGGGAAGATGTAACTCATCTGCAAGGAGGACAATGGACGAGGGCATAAAGGGGGAAAGTTTCCGGTGAGTCTCCGGATAGGAGACATGGATCTTCTTTTCTGCTTCAGGTCTGTGTCAGGGTAATTGGAAGCAACAAGACAGCACTGGAAAACACTGCCATGGATCTTAAACCTTTGTGGGAGTCACTCCTTGTAATATATGAAGTACTTACAAGAAGCTGTGACAACTCTAGCACACAGCTGACATGCTGAATCTTTCACCTAAGCCAGTGAGGCAGGAAAAGAAGCTGAAAAGTTTCCTGCAGTCACAGGGAAAAAAGTCCCCAGGTTGTTTTAGAGGAGAAGAGGGCAGAGGAGGTAATGGCAGTTTCTTGCTGAGGAGGCCAAAATTCATTTGTGAAACCTGGCATGTGCTTGCTAAAATAGCATCAGATGGAGCTTAGGAAGTGTTTCCTTATCCCATAGGCCTGAGACACTCCCCATCACTGGCACAGTGGAAATGGGCATAGTCAACAGCAGCTGCAGGACAGTTGTGCCTGTGCAGGGGCATGGCAGGAGCTCTTGGAGAAGCACAACACAGCCATTAATCTCTCCCAGGTCTGGTGAGTACACAGGCTGGCACCCTACGTGTATCATCACAGGCTGCCTCTATTTTCTCTGCAACATCCCACAAAATTATTATCAAGCACTGGAAGAGGCTGCCCAGTAGAGTGGTGGAATCCCCATCCCTGGAGGGGTTTCAAAGCTGTGGAGATGTGGTGCTGAGGGTCATGGTTTAGTGGTGATCTGGTAATGCTGCGTTAACATTTGGACTTAAAGCTCTCTTCCAATGAAAACAATGCTATGAGTCTATGACTGATGTTAACCTTTACAGGTATTGTGGTTTTTCCCCTTCTTTAGAATATTTCCTCCTTAGAAGAAAAAGTCCATTTTGTAGACTGTGCAGCTTGACTGATAAGTGGTTTTTCTATGTTTCAGTCCAGACCCTACTGCAGCCTTCACCACACCCGGAAATCTTATAAAGTCCCAGACATATAGTCTTCATCTTTCAGGAGAAGATAGACCTATGAAAACTGTTTGGGTTTTTTTTTCTCCACTGAGGAAATCCAATTTACAGACTCAGAAGCCCTAAACCCAGCCGAAGGAGTCACCCCTTTACATCCAGTTACTGCATAAAGTCAACCATAGAAGACCAATGGCTGGCACCCTCTTGCCTAGCACCCAGGACCACCCAACACAAATGAGATGCCATGAGACAGGAGCAGTATGTGCATGTGGTAATTGGTCTCAATGGAATTTTTCTGCTGTACATTTTTCTGAATGCTGTTTAGTTTCACCTTACCTTTAAACCTTGTTTAGATTTTAGGAGCTGAACTTTTCATCTGATGTATGCTTGTTCCTATGTAAGGACAGCTGCTGCAGAGAGTAAGCCCTATGCACCACTGGTTTGCTGGAAGTTGCACTGTGTCCTCCTTCAAAGTTATCCCTATTGCACCTCCCATGAACACTGGGTGCTGGGCATGGCAGGAGGGGAGTTAAAATGATCCCATTCCAGGAAGATGAAAAGGAGGATCTCTCCAACAGAGTGTTACATGCGCTGGCTGGGCTGTAATCCCATCCAGGAAAGCTTACACCGTTCCCAGTCTTGCCCTTTGATCAATTCTGGAGAGGCGGTGGATCTGGGGCCTCCGCTGATGATCTGCCGCCAGGGCCCAGCAGGGTGGATGGACAATGATGAATTGGTCTGAGGTAAGATGTCCTACTGCAAAACACATGTGTTACACATCCTCCCTCCTTCCTGCTCCTTGAAAACTGTTGCAGGGACTGGGTTTCTTCTCTTTTTCACTTGGAACCAGTAAAAAACCCCAACACTTCAGGGGAAGGTGTGATTGTGCCAGTGTGCTGGAGTGATGCTCAGCAGAAATGGTCCCCAGACGAATGTGCGGCCCATGAGTTGTGCTTGGAAATGGCAGCTTCAGTGCTCTGTTCAGGACTAACTCTTGGCCACTGCAGGAAAAGCAGATTTCTTCCTGACTGCTGCTAAACATCTCCATTTTTATAGGGAAAAAAGTATTTGCAGCTTTGCTTATTTATCTCCTTACTATGATACCCCAATACTCTGACTTTGATGGGTTTCTCTCATGGCTGTGATAGAGATGCAAGGAGAAGTCCATAACAAGGGGCTCTGTGTATTGGTGCTTCTGACTAGACTGACATTATTTTTGCTGTAGTGAAGCCTGTAAGTTGTAAGCAAGGTCAGGATGTCCCCTGTTAAGTATTAGATGTGTAGGCTTGTTATCTAGATAGATACAACAGACAAGAGGAAACTAAATGTTGCCATGGGAAAATGAGACTCATGAGACAAAACCAGACAAAATGGATTTCTTGAGAACAAAAGCTTCAAGATTTGAGTAGTCTATCTCTCTGGTACCATCATCCCAGTGCCTCCCTCTGGTATTCATTGTCCTGAAATTATTTCTTTGTATTAATGGGCTTCCAAAATCCCTCATGTTATTGCAGCTTGGCATGTTCTCTCACTGTGGTGTTGAACCATGAAAATGAGCAAGGGAGACAGGAAAACAGAGGAGCTAAAGAAATACTCTTTGGGGGATGTGGGGAAGTGAGCTGTGTCTGAGGTTATGCAGGAGGCTGAAAGTGGTGGGAAAGTGCAATGATCATGGAGTGCAGTGCAGATCTCAGGTGTATAAAGGAGTGAACAGTGAAAGGGCAGCAAGGAGCTGGGCACCTTTTCCAAGTCCTGAAGGCTGTCACATCCCATGGAGTGCATGTTTGCCAACCATCAAGCACTCAGCTTTTGGTGGACGGGATAACTGGAAAGAACAAGGCTGAGTGAGAGCAGAAGAGGCAGCCAAAGCCTGGTGTTGAGTATCCCTGTGCACTTTTGAGATGTGAATCCCACCTTGGAACACAGAGAAATAGTTCAATTGACATGCACACCCACACATGAAGAGACACATTCAACACCTCCCATGACAGACATCTTCAGAAGAGTTGCCCTGAACTGATATGTCATGCAACTAATAATGAAGTTAAGCAGTTATTCTTTTCCATGCATCCTCCAGTAACTTCAATACCACTTTGTAAAACTTATTCAGGTCAAGGGCTATCACATGCCTCTGCCTTGTCAAGCATGTCAGGACATCAAGTCATGACTGGGACACTTACATTATGATCACCGCTTCATGGGATTTGAACAAATGTAGAGATAATTCTAAAAATCCTCAAAATTGATGTGGTTTGTGTTCTCCTGGAGGGAAACCACCAACCCCAGCTCAAAATGGAGAGAAGGTCAGGGTCAGAATAGCAATTTTTTAGGGGTTTGGGGGGTATTTTAGTCACTTAAAGGCTACTAGATAGATGCATTAATGCAAATAAGAAGGCAGACACCTGTTTTACTATAATGTTCTCACAGCAAAGCTAAATAACATAAACTTGTATGCTGACATTAAGCTAAATATAAGTCAAAATTAATATCTGCATCTAGGGTCTCTGTGTGATCTCCTCCTTCTATTACTCTTCCTTACAATTTCACTTCTTCAAATAAGTTACATTAATTTCTTTCTAAAAAGACTCAAAGGAGAGCTAAGAAGTTTACAGAGGTCCTTACCAGTCAACCACTCTTTTCATGGAAACCTTGGTCTGTCAAGCTCAATATACACCTGAGAAAGAATGCACAGTGCCTGAAATAGCAAGGGCTCAATTCAATATTTGTGTCCATGTGAAAAAAATAAATGTGCCCAAGATTGTTGTATGACTCTGAGGCCATCTGGTATGGAAGAGCTTGCATTCATAGTTATAAATCTGATGAGGTAGCTTCATCTGAACTACTTATTGGGAATGGTTCTTGGCCTCTGTTAGATCCCAAATCACAGGTGAACATGTTTCCATTCCTATAAATGTTCTCCAATACTCTTCATGAGCTGATACAGAAATGAGTATTGACTCCAGAAGCACTTTAATGATTTATGTCCTCTTTAAGGTCCAGAGTGGCTGAACTCTTGGACCACACTCACTAGCAGCATGACCTCTTTCTTGGCTGGGCAGAGCTCCCACTGCTTATAGTACAAGGCACAACAGGTGCCATGTCTTGGTGCACAGGGCAGTGTGTCAACTCATCACAAAGCATCACTGGTAACACCCGTTAAGCCAACTCCATGGAGTGGGCACCATGGAAATGCCCCAGGTTTCAATAAGAGCAGGAACAAAACCTTCATCCACTACAAACCAGAAGGAAGCACAAGAAAGCTAGTGGCAATGGAAGAGTGGTTGCAATAGGATGATGAAATTACTTCCCTTTTCGTTTCAGTTTGTTTTGAAAAAAACACCTGTGGCACCTCCACTCTTCCTGACAAATTAATGTTGGACCTGACAAATGAATCCCAATTGCACCAGCTGGACCGTAAAAACCGGTAATCGGAAAACACTACCTCTCAATATCTTTGTATTAGAGGCAGAAATCTTTGGTACCTTCACTGCTTATTATTCATGGTAAGCCTTCTTGAATTTCTGTGAACAGAGCAAGATGGTTTAATCTCCAATGTACCGAGTTGCAATCAAACTGAATTTTGCTAGAGGAATGTCAAAAACTGTGGATTATCCAAGTGATCGGTTTTTGGTTTATTGTTTTTTGTTTGTTTGTTTGTTTGGGTTTTTTTGGGGGGTGTTTGTTTGTTTTGTGTGTGTTTTTTGTTGCTTGTTTGTTTGTTTGATTGATTTGTTTTTTTCATTTGGGTCTCATGGTTTATTTCCTCATACTTGGACCTCTTGAATTTCCCATTCTCAGCGCTTTTCAGGAACACCAGCTTTGTTCTCAGATTGTCCCAGGTATAGTGATGAGCTGCAGTACAGGGGTAACCAAGGGTAGATGGGAAAGGCTTTAAGTCCTGCTAAAGAGAGATGCAGGCTAAAGCCTACATCACCTAGGAGATGATGGTGACCTTTCCTGGGTACAACATACTCTTGTTTTCTGTTCTGAAGCCACTTTATATGCCCAAGTGCAAGATGAGGTCTTGGAGGGAGCTGCCAGTACCTTTGACAGGGAAAACAGAATGTGGCAACCAAGCTGCAAGGCAAATAAATTACAGGAATGTGGCCTCTGCTGTGCTTCCCACTCCCTGCTGCCCTTTGAAGTGAAGAAGCAGTCTGGGAGCTGAAGAGAAACCTCCTGCCCAGCAATGTGGGCTCACACCAAAAGGCTACCAAACTCTTGATGGGAGAGGAGCTGTGGGGAGTGTGTGTGAGTGTGTGTGTGTGTAAAGGGTGGGGGGAGTGGGAGAAAAGGAGTTATATTCACTGTAAGACAGTACTCTATGGCTGCTCTGAAAGATGACAGCTACAGCAAGTCATTTATAATTCATCGGAAATGTCTCCTTCTGACTACCCTTGCAGAGGAGGAAGGGGAGCAGATGTTGGCCTCAGCCCATCTCATATATTATTATCTGTCTTCAGGACCTGCTAGCAAGGCTTGGTTGCTTTTTCCCACATGAAATGTAATGTGATTCCTCAAAGTTTTAGTCTTTCATCATAGAAGGAGATGTGGCTGCAGGCAAAGAAGCTGGAATTTTGACCAGGAGTGAGACAGCAGAACAACTGGATTTAGCCAAGTGAGTATAAATGCTGAGACTGGTCAGCAGCATTGGACATCAAATATGCAGTAAGAGTGGGATTATCCAGGGTTCCCCTCATCAGTCTCTGACTATATAAAAAAGAGTTGTAAAGGAAGGGAATAAGCTCTTCTTTGTATCCTCAGGGAACAAGGCATGAAGTCATAGTCTTAAAAGGAGCCCTGGGAGAGCTCTGTTAAACTTGAGAGGAAAGTTGCTAACAGTAAAACCAGTTAAACACTGGTGTAGATTGCCTGGGGGGGGGCTGTGATTCTTGAACCAGCCAAGGTCTTTAAAAACAGATTAGACAACCATCTGTCAGGAATGGCTTAGGAACAACTGATCCTGCCTTGAGGCAAAGAAGGCCTTGACCACCTCTCCTTATCCTTCCAGACCTATTTTTTTTATAATTCTGTGACTTTACTTTCCTGCTAATCTGCACAATATTTCTTGCTCGGGAAATATATTTCATTCTGTCAGGACTGAAGAGATGAGTGTCTTACAGCACAGGTGGGCAGCAAAGATACTCAGCAAAAAACCTGCAGAAGTTTCTTCATCACTAACATGTTATTTGCAACATTCTTCAAAAGAAGCATCTTGAGCCTTCACCATTGCTGGCACTATGGTTTGATAAAGCCAGTTGTGTAGTGCTGTGTTATCAGCATCGTTTTCTGAAGACAAGATTATGGCCCAAACTGTTCCACTTCTTTTCAGCATTATGAAACCACATCCTCCTTAGCAGGAACAGTAAAAAATATTCTCAAATGCTCCTCACTGAACTGTAGGTTGAGTTTAAAGATGCTGTTTCAGTCACTGTTGGCTCAAATCAAATTTGTGATTTAAATGTGATGAAGGAAGGCCAATGTGCCTATCTGAATTATAAGGCATATCTCCCACCATCACTGTTTTTGCAAAGGAATGGTCTTAGAAGAGAAGCTGGTAACCTGAAGGAGAGTTGAGGCCATGGTATGCAAGGAATTATACCTCGACAAAAAAAACAGAATCTCTAACACTGATCAACATGACAGGCAGGGGAAGGGAGAAATAAAATTTTATCAGCCTTATTTTCATAGAATCACAGAATGGTTTGGGTTGGAACGGACCTTAAAGATCATCTAGTTCCAAACCCCCTGCCATGGTCTGGGACACTTTCCACTAGACCAGGTTGCTCAAAGCCCCATCCAACATAGTCTTGAACACATCCAGTGATAGAGCATTTTACAAATGGGGCTCTTATTACCCAGGGGCTTTCTTGTTACCCAGCCTTCTTTTGGAATCACAGTGGATCTCAGGAAGATCTTGGGCAGGGAGTAAGAGTAATGTTAATGATATCTAAGTTTCAATGTGTAGAGGACAGTTTGCATTCTAAACTACTCACAATAAACTGCCTTTACTGTCCATGGAGACAAAGAGGCAATTCCACAGTGCAAGTTATCTGACTGTTTTCATCTACTTATTTTAGCAAGTTGATGGTAGACTAATTTAATCATCTACCTGAAAGTGACATAGATAGTCTTGAAGTATCTATTTGTGACCATAGACCTCCACAGGTCAGCTATGAATGTAGAGAGACTGTATATACTTCCCGTGCATAGATTTTTTTTTCCCTGGTTTCTGTTTGTCCAGAATGAGAAAGTCCTGAAACTGCTAATATTGCTTATGCTATCTGGCATCTAAAATCTGATGGCAAAAGAAGCATGAATATGAAAAGTGTGGAAATGGTAGTTATCGGTCATTGTGAGTCCCACAAATGGGGGATCTGTGGTTCTCCTGAAGGTCATGTACAGTCAGGAAGAGGTAGTTCCCATGTATTACCAAGCCCACTGATGAAACAAAAACTGTCCCTTCCTTCCTTCCTTCCTTCCTTCCTTCCTTCCTTCCTTCCTTCCTTCCTTCCCACCCTCCCTCATGAAAGTTTCCAACCTAGGACTTAGAAGAAACACAGGATGTTTTCAGGAACAGGGCTGGTACCAAAGGACACTGTGAGCAGGAGGTCTCTAATTCCAGACCACCCCAAACCAGAGCTGTGCTCCAGAGAGTTTGTTGTGTCTCTGCCCATGATCAGTACCAGATGGCATGAATATAGCTACAAGAAGCTCTGAAGTTAGGCAATAATGAATAAAAGAGACATCTGAAGAAAGTTACCAAACCACCCCGCTATGGCTTATATTAAAAAAAAAAAAAAAAAAAAGGAGACTGAAACAAGGTGAAACAGCCAACATTTGTAGGATCTTCATGTGCCCTGCCTGAGACATGGAAAAGGGATGGAGTTAATAATGTGGAGTTTAAAGTATCTTTAAGTTACCTCCAGATGGACACCTCAAAACTCTGAGGTACCCCAAATTGCTCTGCATTCTTACAAAATGTGGCCAGTGCTTTTTAATCTCCAAAGTCTAATTTCCTTTCTACATTCTCACACATATTTCGACACCTGGGGAAGAGCTAGGCAGGGCTATCAGAGCATAAGTTGAGGAAAGAAAACAAATTTTTGGTGTATTCAGTTTCTGTCAGCTAGTTTTTTGTTTGTTTGTTTGTGTGTGGGTTTTGGGTTTTTTTTGTGTTTTTTTTTTAATTGGCCTCAGCTGATATGAAAGAAAACATTACCAAACCCCTCACAAACAAACTCACTCTTGGTGAGTTTGAAATGGTAGATCCCATTTCCTATGTTTACTGTTGCTTTTGATGTTACCTAATGATTCTCTTCAGGGGCTTTAAATCTGGAAACCATTTGACAATTATGCCAAAAGATGCAAGGGGGTGTGTTTTATGGTCCCCATTAATATGTGCCCAGGAGGAGTGCTGCAGTGTGGCCTCTGCCTTCACTCACCCATGCTGTGTATTAACAGTCTGATAAAATTCACTCCAGAATTCTTTATTGCTATG